>CAXKVW010000906.1:0-21631 GCA_964058825.1 Carex arenaria
ATATTAAATATAATATAATATTATTTTAAATATTAGATTAGTATTAATAAAATATTAGATTAAATATAATATAATTTTAGATTAAATATAATATAATATTAGTTTAAATATTAAATGTAATATAATATTATTTTAAATATTAATGTAATATAATATTAATTTAAAAATTAGATTAGTATTAAATAAAATATTAGATTAAATGTAATATAATATTATTTTAAATATTAGATTACTATTGAATAAAATATTAGTTTAAATATAATACAATGTAATATTAATTTAATTATTAAATGGAATATAATATTATTTTAAATATTAGATTAGTATTAAATAAAATATTAGATTAATGTAATATAATATTCGTTTAAATATTGAATGTAATATAATATTATTTTAAATATTAGATTAGTATTAATAAAATATTAGATTAAATATAATATAATATTAGTTTAAATATTAATGTAATATAATATTAATTTAAAAATTAGATTAGTATTAAATAAAATATTAGATTAAATATAATATAATATTAGTTTAAATATTAAATGTAATATAATATTATTTTAAATATTAAATATAATATAATATTAGTTTAAATATTAATGTAATATAATATTAATTTAAAAATTAGATTAGTATTAAATAAAATATTAGATTAAATATAATATAATATTATTTTAAATATTAGATTAGTATTGAATAAAATATTAGTTTAAATATAATACAATATAATATTAATTTAATTATTAAATGTAATATAATATTATTTTAAATATTAAATTAGTATTAAATATAATATTAGATTAAATATAATATAATATAATATTAATTTAAATATTAAAATGTAACATAATATTATTTTAAATATTATATTAGTATTAAATAAAATATTATATTAAATATAATACAATATAATATTAATTTAAATATTAAATGTAATATAATATTAGTTTAAATATTAGATTAGTATTAATATTGAAATGAACAAATGCTATTCCATGTTTTTATAAGAATAGCGAATAGCAACGCTATTCTAAAAACAGTAGCTATTCCGAATAGCTCTAAAGTCGTTTGGATGCACCCTGTTCCGAATAGCAATGCTATTCCGGAAACAGTGGCTATTCTTGTGCATCCAAACATACCCCTAGTAAATATAATTACATAGCTTCTTTCTTTTTCTTATTTTGATTTTACCTAATGGATTATATGATAAGCAAAGAAGCTCGTTTAAAAAAAGCAAGCAGATTTTTTTTTTTTTAATGCTATAATTTGAAGAGTAAACTTCTAAAAAGAAAAATTATTCTTACACCCCATATTTGCATCTCTTATCATCTAAAAGTATTTATATATAGCATGCAAGTTTGTCGATGTATATATTCATTACTGTTTGTCATATATATTTTTGGTATGCTCATCAAGATATTTAAGTTGCATAATTCGTGAAGTTGGTAGTATATTTTTTTTAGAGTTTTTATTCTTAGTAACATATGATGTAGACAATTTTATCATCAAATAACTTTTTACAATATATATATAGAGTATGACTATGGTACTCTATAAAGTAAAACGCGTTTGTACTCTACGCTATATCTCTATTTTTAAAGTTCAAATAGCAGATCCGAACCGCCCAACATGTTCCAAAATTTCTACTGTGAACAGTAAAAAAACAGTAAAAATTTCTAGACTATCGGATCTGCGATTTTCAAAGTGGCTTAATAAATAATAAAAAAATTCTAAAAAATATAAAATTTGGTCTCCAAGTACATTTCAATATGAAGAACATATTGAATGGTTCGGATCAAGTATTTGAATTTTTAAAATGAAAATATAGTGTCATATTACTCTATAGAGTACCATAGGGTGAATGTATGCATAAGTGCAGATAAAAAAAAAATACAATAATCACTCTTTTTTTTTTTCTGAAATGCCTCCTAAATAGGGTGAATGTATAATTTGACCCCTTTCTGATAATTTATAAATCATTTACTTGGTACAGTGATCATTAATTAAGTATTATTGGCTAGATACAGCTTACCGCAAATTAACAAATATATGGAAACCCCACATTTCAGGCCTGAGATGGGTTGCACGTTTCCATCTCTTTATTATGTACGTACCAACGTTACCGAGAATAAACCCATGTATTCTTTCACTCTTTCTACCAATAATAATAATAATAATAATCTTCATTCTTATATTAAGCGCTTAGATGTCCTGATATGCCAATAGCTCTGATTAAAGATGAAATCAAATTGAATATCATCTCTCCAATCAAATAATTTGTCTTGCTTAAATTCGATGCATCTTTTTTTTTTTAATGTTTTTTGAAGTGTAAAACTCTAAATTTAATTAGATACGTACTCGCTACACGTACTGTACACACAATAGTGTTATAATTAAAATTAAATAAACTTAAATTAGCTATGTTGCAATTGGAAAACTATTAAATTCTTCTTCTTCTTTTTTTGTTCTCCTTCAATTTTTCTTTTGATTTCCTGATATTTCCTTCAATACATATAATCTCACGAATAAGAAATATTTTCTACATGCCATAAAACTGAAAATTCTAGCTGGACAATTTCATTACATTAATGCTATATTTAAGTTGTACCTTATTTTTAAAGAAATACCACAATTTTTATATGACATGGAAGTATTGAGAATTAAATTATTTGCGGTCTTAATAATCTTTAACATTCTAAATTTTCTGCTTTCAAGTTGTACCAGAGTAGAGAAGGAAATTTGTCACGGCGTGACTAGTCACGTCACGTCACGTTAACGTCATATCACATCACGTGTCTCGATTACGTGACGTGACTCGCGTGATGTGACCACATTCCAGTGAAAATATACGTCACGCGAACCAGTCACGTCACGTTACGGTATGAAACATAGAGTATCAAACTTTTTTTATATGTATAGAGTATTCAGATTTTTATTTTAGTGTAAGTTCAGTGATATTGGTACCCATGTAGTACTGATTTTTATTTTCTTTAGTTCAGTCTAATGAATGTTTGTAATTTGAATCTTTAAAGTAATGTCATATGCAACATTTCTTAAAAAAAATATTTACAACATTATTTACTTATATAAGAATTTTTTATATATTTTTTCTAAATTTTCAACAATTTAAATTAAAATATAAAAAAATTGACATTACTAATTTACGTCACGTCACGTGTGGTCACATCATGGATGGTCACGGCGTGACTACGCGTGACGTGACTATTCGTGTGATGTGATCATCCGCCACCATTTTGGTCACGCCACGTGAAAAAAAAAGTTGATCACGTCACGTTACGTGACCAAATCACGGCATGGTTGTTACGTCACGTCACAGCGTGTCACATATTTCCTTCTCTATACCAGAGTTTACAGAATCTTTTCCTTTCCACAGATATATTTTGCTCATGCACTCCTGCATGCATTCTTTTACTAAGCAACATCTACTTAGCATCATGAGATAAATTTTTAGGGCAATTATTAAATAATGTAGCTTGATGATCCAATTTACTGGTCTATACAATAACTTCACCTTCTATGTTGAGTGAAGAAATTTTAAAATTATTTGTTCCAATTCATCTTTAAATTTAGTATATATTTTTCATTTGTGTTGTAAATAATCCTGAAAAAAAAATGTTTATGCATTGACATGCATAAAAGGTTGTTGAATTCCAACAGTCATTTGTCGTTATTTCTTTTACTTTTATTTATTATTTGTCTCTTTGTTCAATCTTAATATTCAATATTATAATATGTCACATTTGCAACACACAATCACAGTACTAGTAATAATAATAAAGACGTATTTTTTTTTTTCAAAATTAAGGCAGATATATAAACTCGATCATATATTATTGTTTTTTGAGAGAAGATCATATATTATTGTTATTGTCAATATTTAGAGAAGGCGGTGAATTTGCTATGTTGGAGAATGGTGTTAGCTTATACCTGAATGTGATGATTATAAAGTTAACCTCAATCAAATTTTGTAAAAGATAAACTGTGATATACTGTTTATTTGGTTCTCATTCGTATGAAAAATGGAGCTTATTGCACAAAAACTCAAGTGCGCAACTCGCATATCCAAGGGGGCGGATTTAAAAAGAGTTCAGGATGAGTAAGTCGCCCTCATAAATACAAATTAGTAATTTCATCATTTATACTTCATAGTTTCTAAATGTGTTAATATGATTCAGTCTTCCTCTCCTCATAAGATATTAAATATGTAATAGCTTAGTGATTAGAATTTTTTATTGTTATCGTGAAAAATTTAATTTGAATTTCAGCTTGTACACATTATGTATTTTATGTTCGGTCCCTCCAATTTAAATTGTTTTATTCCTTTACCAAAGTCCAATATTGGAGTCTTTATGGGGTATCGCTTAAAGTATCTAACTGTGTAGAATACTTATCACATGTTTAGCATCTCTATTTTTATATTATGCACATAGTTGTTCTGATTCGTCAACGGCTGAGATTGAAAGATGAATTTTCAAATTTAATATCAGTCCTCCAATCATATATATATAATCTATCTTATTTTGATTAAATACATCTATTTTATGTATAGAAGTTTAAATTTAGTTAAAAAATACTCGCTACATATATCGTTATATAGTTTGTCACAATAAAAAGTTGAATGAATCCCTAGCGACATGTTTTCTTATTTTTCCTCAAAGCTATATTTGATTCCTACAATTAAATTATTTTCTTATTTTTTGTTTCCTCTGTTTTATTTCTCATTTTCCTTTATATTTTCGACAATGAAAATAGAAACTATTCAGTCTTTATGAATCTGTAGAAAAAAATATTTTTTATTTATGATATGTTATATTTGTTGTGTCAAGATGAGAAATAATCTTTATTATGACTACTGTATCTTTGCAAATAGATGAAGAGCATATTTTGTGTTAATGAAAACAATTATATATTTCCGATCTGAAGAGAAAATAAAGAATATCTAAAACTTTCTTGAAGAGAAATGATTTATAGAGAAATTGTCATCGTTAAAATAATTTCCATCAAAAATATATTTGTAGAGAAAATTCTTATTTGAATTATTTAATCATATTTTTTCCAATTTTGTTTCTTTACAGATCATTTCTCCTCTAAATATTTGTATCATTTAATGACATGTCTTGCTTGTGGAGAAAATTAGATATTAAATCGTATTGTGCTTTGTGTTAAATTTCTCAATCTCACGGCCAACATAAGACAAAAATCATTGTGCAATGAAACTTATAAGTTTAATTTAGTAATTTTTTAATTGGAGTGGTACAAGTTCCTTCATTGCTCACTGGTACAGGTTTTTGATGTGAGATGGGCTAATTTGAAAATTAATTTAAATTATGAGCCTTGACCCGGTTTGGAAGATGCCAGTTAAGTTTTACTCTAGGGTTATAATACATTTATTTTCTATGTGATAGTTATGCTTAGCAGATTTGTGAGCTAGCACTTATATTGTACTTATACGAGAAATAAGTTATGAACCATATTAATTTAACATTTCTAATTTATTATTTTATTATATATTTTCAATTTGAGCAATTATAATCTACTTTTCGTATTTTGTTTGTTCATTTTCATAAATGTTGGACAACATCAAAGATGATCACACTGACAATGATACTTCTAGAACTTTTTTCATGTTATATTTGATTCTTTTTTTCATTTGTGTATTTTATTTTCATTTAAATATATTTTTTTTAATTTTGTGTGAATGTTAAACAAAAAAGTCTCTAAAATATTCTATTCAATCTTATAATATGTCCCTGTTGCAACACACGAGCATGATACTAGTCTATTAATATACAAGGGAGGAATTCATATTTCCCAGGTACCTAAGGTGCTAGTTTTAAATTTGAACCGTTCTTTTAACTGGCACGGATCTTAAAAGTCAAAAGGAACCACCTGCAGTGTTCATAGGTACCGGATTGAGTTTGGTTCAATTAGAATTAATCTGAGTCGTCTGTCTATATCAATTGCACCTCAGGTACTTGAGGAATACAGACTCTGAGGTTCTGCTTTGAGATTTGTGCCAAATTAAAACGGGCAGCTCGGACCTCATCCTACGTGGTCAGGTATTGCACTGGATCTGAATTTGTGTTTATATATATATATATATATTTTTTTTTTTTTTTTTTGGCTGAAGTTTATATATATATACCTTGTCTAGTTGTCTACTTGTCTTCGTTTATGCCTTGGTAAAGAAAGAAACTAAAGTAATGGACCGGGTTATGAATGAAACGTTATTGGGTTTTGAAATTTAAGGCCTTTTGCTATTATTGCTCAAAGATTCTAGTACTAGCGTCTAGCTGTCTGAACTCTGAAGCATAAATCTTGAGCTTGGCGTTCATCCGAATGTCTAAATTATTATTATAATAGTATTTTAAAGCTTGAAAATTATTAAAAATAAGCAGTGTCATGGTTAGAGGAAGATTATCTGTATCCGTTAATATAGCGTTTGCACGAACGGAGGCGAAAAAAAAAATAGTGGATCTGGGTTCTGGGACGCCTAATGTAGGGCCCGTTTTAGATACAACTGGGGCACATTATGGGCCACAGAACAATGATATACGGGCCGTAAAAGAATGTGATTACTATCATGTAATAAATATATTGTTTTGGGTTAATACGTAATTTGACAAAAATAAAATAAAGAGAGAAACATTACGATTATTTTGAACCGAGCTAAAATTTATATTTGTATTCCATCTGATACGCCCCTTCCCGGATGCAGGCGGGCCGTATAGCTGGACCTTCGGTTTACTGGGCTCGACCTGCATCGAGTCTGCAGGCCGAGATGTGCGGGGTGGAGTGCTGTGCTGTGGGCGTGATGTGTGTGTCTGAGGTCTTTAACTCTTCCCTATCATACCTCAGTAAGTGTGTGAAAAGTCCAACTCGCAATAAATGAAGCTCAGTGCCTTAAATAGGCCTGGTTGTCCGTACGGGCGGTAAGGGCACCGCATGCTGCGGTGGGAATATACTGAGGCCGAGCTGGGCCCTCTCGATGCTGGCACCAAGCGAGGCCCAGTTCGGTCGTGTTTATTGATTGGTCTCTTGTCAGGCCGGGATTCGGCCTGTTACTGCTCCTTTCGTTTGGCCTTTGTGTGAGGGCCTGGTGCGAGCAGCTTTCGGCCTGGACCGTTGATGGTGTTGCGAGGTCAGCTAGGCCTGGACTTTCTTCGTGGCTGCGGCCTGACCCGGGTTAGGAGTCTAAGGCTGAGCCTACGTCATTGTCCGAGGCCTGCTTTGTCATGGGCCATGGGAACAAGGCCCTATCACCATCTAAAGAAATTTCCAACCTATCTAGCAACAATAAATTAGCCACTACACAAAATTACACAAAGTTATAACGACAGTATATATAATAGCGTCCAACCAGAGCAGTCAAGGATTAATTATTTCTTCTATTTTTTGCTTGCATTGTTTCTTCTACTTTTTTTTTTTAAGACTGAAATATGTAATGTATAACTTGACCAGGGGCGGATCCAGGATTTTCGTCAGGGGGGCAAAAATATATCGAATCAAATTTAAATAGCTAATCGGATTGAAACCCATTAACTAATTGGGTATTTGATAAAAATTAAAAAATAATGCTTTAACTTATACTTTATAATGCTCTGACTTATAATTTCTGACATTCTGACTTGTAATTATAATAACCAATCATAATTTAAGAAATTTATTTAAATTTAAATTATGAATTTATCCCGAATTACCAATTAAACATTCAGAGGGGGGCAAAAAAAATTTCAGGGAGAGACAAAACCAGTCAGAATCGATAAATCTCCACTAAAACTCAAAATCCAGGGGGGGCGGCTGCCCCTGGACTACACTGGCGCCCTTGTACTTGACAGTGATAGAATGTTATTTGTGATTTTAAAATTCAACCTTTAAAATATGATTTATATTATTTTATAGGACGCATATGAAAAATGAATTTTGATGCGAGTTTTATCATTCATCTAACGAGGTAGATTGTTGCTTTCTTAGAGAAACTGGTCCGTTATAGTGACTTATAACTTGTGATAGGCCATGTACTAAAGGTTAATAATCAACTGGCAACAATCAATATTTAATAGAATATCAAATGATACCAAAATTGTATGAAACTTAATACACAATCAACCCACAAATTCAAAAATATATCTATAAACCTCATTCTATTTTATAAATCTGTAAAAGTTAATAAAAAAAATATACTGTTAAAATTATCAAAATGCATTAAGTCAAGGATTGTACACAATCAACCACTACCAATGTGAAGTAAAAGAAGACCCTTGCTTCACAATTCATCATAGCCCCTCTCTCTCTCTATATATGTATATATACATTGAAGTTAAACATTCATTTCACAATAATATGTATAATAAGATATATGCAAAAATTATTTATATATAATAATGAATTTACAATGTCATGATGCTATAAATTCTCCAATTCAATTGATAAACTGTACCTATCATAGTAGTGTTTGTTATTGCTCATCTCCCAAATTTAATATATGAATATAACATCTCTCAAATTGGTGTTATTATTGCTAATCTGTCCAATTTAATTAATAAACCATTTGTTCAATTTAACATTTGTACTAATTAAAGCAGCTGCAAGCTACCCTCTAAAATATCAAATTAACGCTTTGGATTTACTGGACACTCCCACGTGGAACATGATATATATGTACTGTTGAAGGCAGGAACAGTTGTTATATGGTTCTTTCGTACACCTATTTGGATAGGATAAAACGTATAATAAGTTCTTTCGTACACCTGTTGAAGGAAGGAACAGTTGTCACAGGTTTTGTACAATAAGCTAATATACAAATATATTTATTGATTAACAAAAAAAGTAAAAGGGCATAAAATTATATAAAACGTATGTATATGTCATACTACCGCCATATCGAATTCGATATCAGTACTTATAACCGTGCAACATAAATTTAAACTAATTATATTTTGCTTATTTCTAAGGTTAATATTTTAAGATGTAATGCAAATTATATAATACTCCAATATTAAACACTTTTTTAACACTACCAAAGAGTTGATGTCATTAATTGTTAACTATAAATCAAAATCTTGCAAGAAATTATATATATGGGAAAAGTATATTAGGCTAATTAACTTATACAATTAATGGGAAGATAAGTACCAAAAGGTGATTAATGAGGTTTTAGTAAGTAAAATATCCAAATTTTAAATGATGTACGTTGTTCTCAGCATCTTGGTCAAAGATCCAAAATGCTAATCCATATAAACAATCTAGATAGCCCCTGACACTAATTAATTAGCGGAATCTTTCTTAATTGAGGACGTATTTCCCAAGATCTTAGTCAACCATAATTTCGCCTATATAAACAAACTATACTGTCCTCTAAAATCATAAAAATAAAAAAAAATAAAAAAAACAAACCAATTCACTACGCCATGGCCTCAAAAAGTTCTCTCGTTCTAGTGTTGTTTGTTGTACTAGTTTGTGCTTCAACCTTGACCGCCTACCATGTTTATCCTATAAGTTACTTTGATAGCCAAACACTTGAAAATCTTGAAAAGTAAGAATATTTCTCTCTTTCACTTACCTCTTCATAGTTGTATATTGTACATGATATAAGCTTACACGAGATAACCAATTTCAGGTTTGCTATTGAAGAGTACAACAAGAAGGGCGAACCGAACCTGTACGCGGTTCACTAGTTGAGATGACAAATAGTGAGTATGTTTGGTATCTAGAGTTGACGGCTGCGAAGTGCTCAGATCCTCATACACAAGCTAAGTATATAGCTCAGATTTTTGACGACAAGGTTAAATGGAAGAGTGGATTTTTCTACCAGATATAAATTGAAGATGTCGAAATTGTTTATCGTCAATATTAATTTTGGTTTATATTTGACTGTGGATTGAGATGTTGCGGTGCGAAACTGTCCACAGCGGAATGTGCTGCCGTGTTTTAGTAGTGTCCTTAGTCTTTGCTTTGTGTTTGTTTAGTGTGTTCCTGCTGCTGTCTTGGTTTTGTGGTCTTATTCTGCCTAGGTACTTAGGTATTATGTAAGATTTAATATTCATGTAATGTCATTGTATTTTATTTTCTTTAAAATTCCCAGGCATCATTAAAAATATAAAATAGTGCAGTTGAAGAATCTTACTTATAAAGCTCAGGGATAGTGTACTGGAAAAGGTAAATTAGTTAGCAACTAAAATATTGAACACATATACTCATTATATAAGATTCCATTAATTAAAGAAGATGTTGGCTCTGTTTCTTGTTTAGTTTTAAGAGGAATTGATGCGGAACCTGAATTTCCAAAAGTTATTCGATATATAGACATAAACAATTTTTTTTAATGTCATCTTGGTAGTCACTGCCAAGTTTTTTAATTCATGGATTTCTCATAAAATTTTATATTGATAAGAAGACCACGGAAGACCAACAAATTCATAATATTTTAATGAGAATTTCTTGCAAATTACTGTAATCCACCTTTCATGCGGTTTAATTGTCCCCCTCATGAGAGGAAATCAGGAATTGATACGATATACTCAACATTAATCAAAATTGTCAAAATATATTGAATTTTTTTCCATTCAAGTCGATATCTAGAACTAACTCTTACAAGTGTGAAGAAGCAACTAATTAAATCTAATTTTCAACATGAACTAGGTGGGCAAATAGATAACACACATTATCCATCCGTATCCAGATTTGTGTTCAAATTTTAGCAAATTGAGATGTAGATTCCGATATGGATATGATTTATTGGATTATGGATATAAATATGGAGAAATCCTTACTCAAATAAATATGGAGAAATGGAGAAAGAGATGCGATGAGAAGATGAGAGAGAGATCTAGACCCAGATATACTTTTCAAACTTCTGAAATGGATTGGATATATAGTAAGAGAGTGGAGGGATCTCACTTTTAATACTTTATTTATTACCAAAATACCCTTTCTTAACATTCCATACGAGATGATATAATGCGAGGTCATTTTAGTAACTTTATGTTTGAGTGGTCCAATGAACCATTGGTCCATCCAACATGGTAACACGTGCCCTCCTTCATGCAAATATTATTATAAAAAGATGTTGACTTATTTTTCTTGTTACCGAATAATTAATTAACTAACTTCACTGTACTCCTTGTTACTTTAGAAATAAAACTTGATATTATATATAAATATTAAGTTTTTCATTGCAATTGGTTAAACACGTTTAAAATATACTAAGGTGAAAAGAAGGCATATATATATTATCACTTGTGTGATCTTATAATTAAATATCTTTCATAATTAATAGAATGTTACATAATTACTTCTATGTATGTGTAAATGTATTAATTTCTATTTTTCCGAAATACTCCAGTTTGTAAATATATTAGATAATTTTTCATATTATTATTATAATTATGTTAAATTCAATATGAGTCTAAACAATTAAGTTACGACAATTAATGTTATACGAATTTCTTCAAGTCAAATAAGTTTTTGAACATTTTCAAAATTTGGAATATTACATGGCTATATAATAACATTCCCTTTCTCTATGTGAGATCAGAAAGAAAAAAAAAAAAAAAAACTGATTAATATTACTCTCCATTTCTCTCTGATTGTATCCGAAAAATGAAATATATAAGAAATCAAATATGTTTCTTTGATTAGCTCCCACAGAAAGTTCCCTTGAATTATTCTCCATTTTCATTTTATTCTAATTAATTAAATTATGATCTATCATGGATATTGCGGCGTAATGGCTTGCCTAAGGAGCAACAACTCCGGATTATCTTCGTTGTGGTTCCATCTTGCACGATGAGACGGAATATGCTTAAGGACAGTTCTTCGCACAATCCAGATAACTCTATTTCAACTTGATTTATTTTAATTAATTTCTAAATATCCGAATATTCTGGAAATTTATACCAACAAAATGAATATTCTTTTTTCAAAATAATCGGAAGTCGAATAATTATTCAAATCTGTATTTGTACACTATAGCAAAATTGGGCATTAGCGACCGATATCAGCAACCGGTGCTGTCGCTGGTCGCTGATGCCCTTTTTCTTCCAAAAAAAATAAAATAACCTCAAAAATCAGGCTACAAACTTTTTAGCGAACAACATCAGTGACCAGTTGAGAGTCCGGTAGCTGAAGAACAATTTAAAAAAATAAAAATAAAAACATCGGGCATCAGTGGCCGGCAAAAAATGCTTTCAGTGACAATTTTGTATTGGTCGTTGAAAGTTTTCGCTGAAAACCCCATGCGCCCACCCTTCCTTTTTTCCTCTACCGCATTTTAGGTTTAGACCCAAATTCAAAATCCCGTCCTCACCTGACGCCGCCCGTCCCGGTCCAACTCCGCCTGCCGCCGCTACCCCCTGTCTCTCTCTGTTTTTTTTTTTTCCTTTTCCTCTGTTGCTTGCCATTGTCATACCCTATTAGGGCTTTTGGATTGATTTGTGCATTGAGGTGCTTTGGCTGGTGCTAATCGGTGCTGACTGGTTCTATTGGAGGTGGCCGCAAGGCTTGGTGCTCCCTTGGTACCGGCTCCTTTTTCCCTTCTTGCCTCTCTGCGATTTGGTTGCCTCTCGGGTAAAATCATGAGCCCTCTCTTAAATTGATGTTGTGTATGCTTCATTTTGTGTGTGGCTGTGTCTTTTTCTTACTTGCTTGCTACTGGGTTGGATTACCGGTACCACTGTCGGTACCTTGTGATTTGCTTGTGTGTGTTGGCTGTGTTGCCATGATATTGGTATGATGGTTGTTGCCTTGCTACTTTGTTGATTTCTTGCTTGTACCGGCCTCTTGCTGATCTTTTGCTTGTACCTGCCTTAATTTACTGGGCTGGTGGTAGTGCCTTGTTAGTCTTGGACCTGTGCTTAATCGGTGTTGTGCTGTTGTACCGGCCTTGTTCTTTTTCTTTCTCTGTCTCTGTGATGATTGTGTGATTGCTGTGCTGTACCGGCCTTGTTCCTTTCTTTGATTCTACTGGCAATTTCAGTTTCAACTCAAGCCTTTCATGTAGAAACCATATTGTTCGACGAAGGCTATAAGCACCTTTTTGGTGACGATAACATGGTGAAAATAGCCGACGGGAGGGGAGTTAACCTCGTCCTCAATCGATACACCGGTACATATGTTTTTCACGATAGCTAGAATAATTTGATCATCTAATAGTTTTTGAAGGTATTATATATAGTGCTTGTTTTTACCTTTATTTTTTTTGTCTTTAATTAGGTTCTGGGTTTATCACATCAAACTACTACATGCGTGGTTATTTTAGTGCATCCATAAAGCTTCCGAAAGAGAACACGGCCGGAGACCGGAGTTGTGGTGGCTTTCTATGTAAGTTCATTCGCTTGCAAAATGATTTTTTCTTTCTTTTTCCATTTTTGCATTGCAAATATATGGAGTTAAATGAGGTACCAATGCAAAGAATCTGTGCTTTAATTTAATTATTTTGTTGCTTTATGAAGAGTTTGATTGGGTATATATCTTAAGTGATAAGGTGCTTTTGAATGACTCTTCAAAATTCACAAGTCCAAATTGATTGGCGCTAGTTGAATGGAAAGTAGAACTTGTAAAACTCAATCTTCTCTTCTTAATATATAAAAATATAATAAAATCATATAAGCGCAACACTAATAAACATAATCAGTTAATTTTCTCATCTACACTTCAGCTATATATCACTGTTATATGACCAAGCTTAGTAGTTGACTTCTGTTAATTTCTGTTAATTTATTTCTATAGGGGGAATTTCACGTATACCCCTCAAAAACTTCAAAATTACGTATTTACCCCTCTAAATTTTGAAATTACATATTTCCCCCTCTAAACTTCAAAAATTTACATATTTACCCATTTTATTATATTTTATATTAAAACACATTCTAAATTAATAAAATACCCACTTTACCCTTTATTAAAAGTATAAAACGCTCCATCGAACTGAAATTTAAATCTGAAGGGTTCCTCTACTGTCCGATTTGTCCGCATCGCAATAAGATATGTGCGTGTTCACTTCAAGATTCGTGTTGTAGTGTGCACGTATCTTAAAGCAATTTTGATGTGCATGCCTCGCATCAATATCTGTGCACGTTGCTTCAATATTCGTGCTTGTTCGCTTTAAGATTCATGCTGACGTAGCACACACGGATCTGAAAGCAATTCAGACGTTAGAGGAACCTTTCAGATTCAAATTGGAGTCAGATGGATGTTTTATGATTTTTAATAAAGGGTAAAATGGGTATTTTATGAATTTAGAATGTGTTCTAATATAAAATATAATAAAATGGGTAAATATGTGAGTTTTTGAAGTTTAGAGGGGGAAATATGTAATTTTAAAATTTAGAGGGGGAAATATGTAATTTTAAAGTTTTTGAGGGGTATACGTGAAATTCCCCCATTTCTATAATAGGAGCTACAGTAGAGAAAGAGCCAGTGCCAGTACGTACCAGTGCCGTTCAACATGCAACAAAAATAATATTGAGATTTTTTTTTTGCATATATATTTGTAAACTTTTTTAAGATTTAGTAAATTTAAAATTATGCAAATGTGATATTAATGAAATATGGAATTAATATGTAATTTCTATTACCTAAATGTGATATGAATTAATGTGAATTAATATGTAAAATTAAATGTGACATGAATTAATGTGAAATTAATATGTAATTTCTATTACACCGGTCGCTGATACCTTAACATGACATCACCAAAACATATCAACGACCAAACAAAAACGGTCGCTGATGCCTTAATATAACATGACGTCACCAAAAATTATCAACGACCAATATGATGTCATTCAGCGACCGGTGACGTCATTTAGCAAGCATCAACGACGAAGTTTTCAGCGACCGGAAAGAACTATCAGCAACCGGCACCGATACTCCTTTTTGCTGTAGTGGTATCTGCTTTTGAAATTGTACTACATACATTTATATCTTCTAAAGTCGTTACTTGAAAATTAACAGCTAGCTTCTTGCCCACGTTTGGAAAACGTGATTGAAAACGACAGACAAGAAAAGTATAGAGGAAAGTTGTCTTCTTCTTTTTTCTGGAAAGTCAAGAAAAGTATAGAGGAAAGTTATTTTCTGTTCTTTCTTCAGGAAAGTCAAGAGAAGTTTAGTTGAATAATTAAACATCATACGTGACGTTTCATTTATGGCATCTGTGTATCGGAGTAAATTTTTTAATGTCCACGTACCCGTTGAATCTAATACAACATTGAAGCTTATGTCACCTAGAATCCGCTTGGTTGATTTCCATCTAGAATATTATCATCCCTATATTAAGGCCACAGATGTTCTACAAATATTTCATCCCTTCAAATTGTACATTATCTCTACTGTAATCCTAGAGAGAGATAAAGAGTGTATATAGATGGATCCTTCATTAGGGGAGGGTTTATCTAGGATAGGCAGCTTGGGTCGAAGCGGCTCAATATGGCGACAAACCGGGGACGTATTCTCAAGGTCGTCCAGGGAGGAGGATGATGAGGAGGCTCTACGCTGGGCCGCACTAGAGAAACTGCCAACATATGACCGTGTCAAGCGTGGGATACTGACATCAGCCTCCGGGAAGATCAATGATGTCAATGTGGAGAACCTCCAAGTTCATGAGAAGAAGGCTCTGCTCGACCGCATCATGAAGGTTGCTGAGGAGGACAATGGACGCTTCTTGCTCAAGCTCAAGGAGCGTTGTGATCGGTATGTTTGTCTATTAGTATCTGGCAAAAAATGATGATATTGAAGTAAGCTTTGTAAATATGGTTGTTTATTTGGACCATTAAATTATTCTGTGACACAAAAGGCTGCTAACAATTAAAAAACAAAGTTAGATTGGTAAGGGACCGACCTAAAATAACGTTATTTTAGGAGAGCAGCTTGGGTCCGATGGGCATCGGATCCAAACTGAGTTCGATGGGCTCCAAAGTCGTCCAATTCGCTTTAAAATCTGTGCGATTTTTTTAATAACCGTGCAATATCACTTTGATATCCGTGTGCACGGATCCTAAAGTAGATTGGACGGTTATTCTATCATCGAAACCCAAATTTGAGTCCGATGGACATCGGACCCAAATTTGTCCCTTATTTTAGACCATTCTAACTGTATTTCATATTGGACGGTGTAATTGAAAATTAAACTTCTTATTTTTTTTTATTTAGTCTAAAATCAAACATGCATGGTTGAAATAGTTTAAACTTTACTAAAAACGTTTATAAAATATGTTTAAATTAAAAAAAAAGTATATCATGTTATTAAGTTTAAATCATTTATCTTAATTAATTTAATTGTGTGATTTAGTTTCATATACGATCAAAATGTTGAATAATGTATTATTTTGAGTCAAATTTCCAATCAATTTCTTTGATGAAAAATCAAAAGAATCTACGGATATATTTCAAGGTCGAGAAAGAGACGTACCTGCCAGATGTGGCTTTTGTTGCGTGCTTGTGCACAAAAATCATGAACTTATTTGAAAGCATAAATTCTAAACGTCAATACAAAACACGAGTTTTACATTTTTTTTGGCGGACATTTAACTTCGCTAATTATTATTATTATTTAATTTTTTTTCCGTTATTGCACTTGGGTGATAAGCTAGTTTGTCACATAAAAAAAAATTAAAATCATCTATGCATAGTAATTTCCATTTTTAAGTTATTGGGTGCATGTACTTTTGTGTCTTTGAGATTAGAATATTGTTAGTTTTATAAGTTATGTTTGATGTGAGATTAAATGGAAAACATAAAGGGATGTACTTTTTAATTAGCCTACTACCGACTTGTGTTTCATTCACCGGAAACTAGTGCTCTACCTTTTTCAAAATATCTTTATATGAATAGTTTGGGACACTTATGAAGGAATTATATGTTGCTGTTTAATTACACATCGCTGTAACAACAATATTCTGCTAGTAAAAATATATCTTATGCTCACATCAGCCCGTGGAGAAATTGAAAAGCTATGTAATTAGAAAATTCTTCAAATTACTCAATAAATAGTGTGTACTAAATATTTGGTACTTAAGGTGTTGTTTTTCTTTACTTTTAACAGAGTGGGGATTGAGCTTCCA
Source organism: Carex arenaria (assembly GCA_964058825.1). Lineage (NCBI taxonomy): Eukaryota > Viridiplantae > Streptophyta > Magnoliopsida > Poales > Cyperaceae > Carex > Carex arenaria. The sequence continues at coordinate 17,085 of CAXKVW010000906.1, forward strand.
ACAATAGAAGTGAGATATAAGAACCTGAGCATAGATGCAGAGACTCATGTGGGAAACAGAGGGTTGCCAACTCTTCTAAATGCCACCATGAACATAATTGAGGTTCTCCAAAGGACTCCAATAATGTTGCAAGAATTATCTTATATTTTCAATTTTCTGTTTAATTAATGATTTATCTGACTCAATTTTAAAATTTCATTTGTTTAGTCCTTGGCAAATTCTCTCTACATTCTACCTAGCAGGAAAAGAAAGATGCCAATCTTGCATGATGTTAGTGGTATCATTAAACCTTGCAGGTAATTATTTTTTGTTATATAAGATACTTTTCAGAAACATTATGTAGATAGCTAAATATGTTTTGGTATGTACTTGCTTTCTTGACAAACTTTTTGCATGCACTTGTTACCTAAAACTTTCAACCATTGACCTAGTTCCCTAGTAACTACTATCTATAAGACAGGATTTAATGTCAATGATCATTTATGCTCATCAGTGTCAACCTTTTTATTTATGTTTAAATTAACAATTTAAATCATTTGAGAATGGATTCAAGGAGTTGTTTCAACAAGATGATAAAATAAAACAAAATTCGATGAATACCTCAACTAAGTTATTCTTTTACAATTAAAATAATTTCAACAATTGTGTACAGGATGACCTTGCTCTTGGGTCCCCCTGGATCTGGCAAGACCACCTTACTGTTAGCGTTGGCCGGGAAGTTAGGGTCAGATCTCAAGGTCAGGCATCTTAATTGGTTTCTTGCAAATTTACCAAATTTATTTCAATCATCATAATTTAACACAGAATTCGTAAAAACAAATGCAGGTTTCAGGAGAAGTGACATATAATGGGCATAAAATGAACGAGTTTGTACCAGAGAGATCTGCTGCTTATATCAGCCAACATGATCTTCACATAGGAGAGTTGACTGTCAGAGAAACACTTGCATTTTCTGCTCGATGCCAAGGAGTCGGTTCCAGATATGGTACAATTCTCTCTCTCTGTCTCTCTTTATTTCTGCCATGTCCTTTTCTTTCTTTCTTTTTAGGTACAATATATATTACAAACAAATGTTTGTACTTGATCAGCAAGCGCTTAGTATTTAATTAGGGTTATCCCTACTAGAATATTCCTTGGAGAAAAAGAGAAATAAATGTTGTATGGTAGAATAGTGGTTCAATAATTATAATTGGGTGAGATGTCGTGGTTGTAAACACAGAAGAAAAAATTGAAATCGGAATGGGAATCGGTCTTTTGACTGTGGAATCCGAATCGCATTAATCGGTCGGAATCGGCCGAATCGGATTGGAAACTCGGATTTTTTTGCTAGAAACTCATTTTATACTAAAAATTAGGAAAAAAATTGATATAAAAATAATTTGTCAACAATTTTTGTTTAGACAAATGATTACAATTAAATAATACACTAATAAAATATATACATATTTTGAATGGATTGGATATAGTATAAATTACAACATATATAGATGTAGTTATTATTTCTAGTAACACAAAGCTGTACGGTGTAGTGTTAGTTGTGTTAGATGTTATATAACCCTTCCCAGGTTCAAGTTACGCTCCGCGCAAAAAAAAAAAAAAAATTTGTGGGTACAAAGCGTTTCGGCCAAATTTAACTAAAATTGGACCGTTTCGGCCGACATTTGATTGGAATTAATACATACCATGTAACTCGGACTGAAATCGGATCGTTATTGTTCGATTCCGGTCCGGAACGGCCGATTTTTCCTTCTATGGTTGTACAGTTGGCTAAGAGAAAAAGTCCTAGGGTTGTGGTTGCTTAAAGGCCGAGAGCTCCACTCATAATTTTGCAGGTTTTGCGAAGCTTTCAAAAATATATATTATAATTGGGTACTTGATGCAAGTAAAGGCCCACAAAAAAAAAAAAACTTAACTATTTACTGTGTGATGCACCAAACTCAAATTGGTAAATTCGTGTTAATTAATTATTCAATGCAATTTCAGATATGCTAACTGAGATGTTGAGAAGGGAGAAAGCAGCAAACATCAAACCTGACCCCGACATTGATTTACTGATGAAGGTGGAATTCAGTTACAGAAGCAGAACCAATAAACTCTCTTATATAAAATGTTCATTTATACTAAATTTGACACACAGATAACGTATTTGCATTTTTTTACTTACCTATTTCCATTATTTACCAGGCATCTGCAATGGGAGGCCAAGAAGCCACTATAGTTACTGATTACATAATCAAGGTATTTCTTTTGAAATAGGAAAATGTTTTTTTTATTAATCAATAGCAATGTATGATAGGATTGGAGGTTTCTCTGTTTTTCATTTTTCTTGTTTATATAATATGTAGATATTGGGATTGGACGTATGTGCAGATATCATGGTAGGAAATGACATGATTAGAGGTATCTCTGGTGGCCAGAGGAAGCGTGTCACAACAGGTAAAATTTCCACAATAATAATTGTGTAAATTTCATATACATCTGAAATCAATGTCATTTTCTGATATGGCAAATACCAGTACACAATTTTTTTTCTATAGGTCAGATACTAGTATGTCATAAAAAAGCTCTATTCATTGATGCAATGTTGTGTGCATTTGTATATATACATCTCAAGTCTTCACCATTTACTGTGATACCAATTATTGAAACATAACACTATTTTTTTGTATAGGTGAAATGCTAGTGGGTCCTGCAAATGCTCTTTTCATGGATGAGATATCGACAGGTCTCGACAGCTCGACCACATTTCAAATAGTGAATTCCATCAGACAGTCAATCCACATCCTCCAAGGAACTGCTGTCATCTCACTACTGCAACCGGCACCAGAGACATATGAATTATTTGACGACATTATCCTTATCTCTGATGGCCAGGTTGTTTACCACGGTCCCCGTGACAATGTTCTTGAGTTCTTTGAGTCTGTGGGTTTCAAATGCCCCGAGAGAAAGGGAGTTGCTGACTTCTTGCAGGAGGTAAGCAGCTTAAATAATCACTTTGACAATATTAAAAAGAAAATTTACATTTTGGGTGCAATTCCTATATTCATATTATTAAGTCAATACTACATGCAACAATGATTCAGTTTTGATACAAATTAGGTAACATCAAGGAAAGACCAACAACAATATTGGGCTTGGAGTGATGAGCCATATAGATATGTGCCCGTGAAGAAATTTACTGAGGCTTTCAAGTCTTTCCATGTCGGTCGGGCCATGAGGAATGAGCTAGAATCCCCTTTTGATAGGAGCAAGAGCCACCCTGCAGCTTTGACGACATCGAAATACGGCGTCAGCATAAAGGAGCTATTGAAGGCCCAGATTGATAGGGAAATTTTGCTGATAAAAAGGAACTCATTTGTCTATATCTATTTGATTACTCAAGTAAGTCATATTAAAATTCACTAAAAGATGTTGCAATTTAGGCAAGAATTGATCCATATACAAATTGTAATCATGATTATTTAATTATTTGTTTGCTAGATTGTTTCATTTATTTATTTGCTTTTTTTTTTCAGTTGACAATAATAGCAGCTGTTACAATGACGTTGTTCTTGCGCACCAGGATGCACCATGACGTCTCAAGTGACGGAAACAAATTCTATGGTGCACTTTTCTTTGGAGCACTGATGATCATGTTCAATGGGTTTTCTGAGCTGGGCATGACAATCATGAAGCTGCCAGTCTTTTTTAAGCAACGTGACCTCCTCTTCTTCCCTGCATGGACTTACACCATACCGGGGTGGATTGTCAAGATCCCCATTGCGTTTGTTGAAGTGTTCGTTTGGGTTTTTATGACATACTATGTCATAGGGTTTGATCCAAATGTTGGAAGGTAATATAACCTCCTTTGCCACATACATTTTGTTGCAGTTATGCATTTGTATATGCTGACGGTGCACCTAATATAATATAATAGAAAAAAAAAAACTTGTATTTGAAATACCTTTCCTCTTTATGCACTTGAATACTAGGCTGGAATTCTCATTGTTTTTCTCTCCTTAATTTTGGTTAAACAGTAGCCATCTGTTCTAACTTTAGTTTAAAGAGTGTGTGTGTGTGTGTGTGTGTGTGTCTAGCTGTTTAACTTTAATCTTATCTTTCAATTTGTAGGCTTTTTAAGCAGTATCTTCTTCTTATTTTGACCACTCAAATGTCTGGTGGTCTTTTTCGATTTATGGGGGGATTAGCAAGAGACATGGTTGTTGCAAATACCTTTGGATCCTTTTCCTTGTTAATTGTGGTGGCTTTGGGTGGATTTCTTCTTGCAAGAGGTACAAATACAACTATTATTGTAATGTTTTTTTCACTAGCAGAATACCTGGCAGTGTATGTGTTTACAAACAACTTCCTTTTACTTTTGTTTCACAGAGAGCATCAAGAAATGGTGGATATGGGGCTACTGGATCTCTCCATTGATGTATGTGCAAAATGCTATAGCAGTAAACGAGTTTATGGGACACAGTTGGGACAAGGTAAATACATTACAGCTATTGGTTTTAAGTGAAGGGCATATATTTTAGGTTCAATTTCCACCGAAATGGTAGAAG
>CAXKVW010000907.1:0-53161 GCA_964058825.1 Carex arenaria
TAATGATTTTTTAATAAATGAACAATTAAATTTTAAAATTATACAGATTCTGGATACTTCATTTTATTCAGTTTTTCCTATATACAGTGAGTGTCACTACTACCGAATGGGACATCCTACACTGCAATTGTACACGAATTTTCTCTATTTTATATAAAACCGTGTAAGAAATAGGATTTTTCCAATGCTCAAAATATCTGTAAGAATCCTACACGGATATTAAATCAAAAATCAGTATACAATTGTGTGAAAAAAAAGCCGTATGGAAATGAAGCTTTTGTACACGGATATTTCATTAAATATCCGTGTATGAATGGTGAGAGAGCTACACGGATATTTAATGAAATATGCGTGTAGAAAGGGATTATTGTACACTGTTTTTTTTACTTAAATAACCGTGTATGAATATTGAGAGAGCTACACGGATTTATAGTTAAATATCCGTGAAGGAAAGGCTAACTAGGTTTTGATGAAATAAAAGGCTTCTCTTCCAGCACCATTTTAATCACTCCCTCTCCTCTGTATTGGCTAAGTTATGATTTCTGTGCAGCCGGCGATATGAGATTGCTGAATTAATTAGTTGTGATTTTCTCCTCTCTATCTTGTTAAGGTTAGTAATACTTGTCTTTTCTTTCTATAATTTTCTGTTAATTACTTGTTATTGCTTATTTAGGGTTTAGGGTTTGATTAATGCATGCATGCTTGTTTTGTTAGTTAGTGTAAATAATTAGTGTATTGTTGTCCAATAACTGAACTATTAATATGCTTGTAGGTCAATGCCCATTGAAAATTCATCAAATAGGGATTAATTTTGGATAGTCTCCGGTTTGGAACTGCTCTTTGAATATTGTATCTCATTTAGGATGTGAACACATGTTAGCGGGATTTAATTAGTATTTGAGAAAAGTTCGTCAGTATTTCTCCTTATTGCTTCTACGAGTATGTGGTTCATACGCATACTTGGGGAGTTAAGGAGAAATGCTGCCGAATTTTTCTCAAGTACTAATTAAATCCCGCTAACATGTGTTCACATATGAGACATAATATTCAAAGAGTGGGCTAGGATTGTAAACCGGCCCTTTGTAAGACAAGGATTTGTTAATGATTAATCACCATGCATGATTAATTGAAATTATTTTTTTAATTTAATTTATAGATATATTGAAGTTGGATGTATGAATTGCGACGTGATATTGCAGAATATTTGGTTCGCGTTGAAGAGTTTTTATAATTTGCTGTGAGTTATAGAGTGGAGCAAAAGGATGCCGACATTTTGTGTCATTGTAGGGATTGTAAAAATTGTATAGGATTTGTGGACTTGGAAGAAATTAGATCTCATTTAATTTGTCAGAGATTTAAAAAGAGATATACATGTTGGCTCATGCATGGTGAGAAAATTGAGGAAAGCAGTGGTAATAATAAAAATTGAGAAGAAATAAATGAGAATGCAAAAATTTATGATAATTTTGAATTTGATTGCAACGATGATTATGAGAATTTTGAAGCTTTTTATAATGTTGAAGTGGATTGCAGTGACGATGATGAGATGACAATGAATATTGATAAAAACATAGAACACGAGTTTACTGAAAATCTAGAGGACCTGTTACGTGATGTGGAAGATTAAATTGGTAGTAAAAATTATGATAAATTTCAGTATTTGTCTGATGAATGCAAAAAGCTGTTGTATGCTGAATGTACCACATTTACCAAATTGTCAACTGTGTTGAAATTATTGAACTTAAAAGCAGACAATGATTGGAGTGATAAGAGTTTCACGTCCTTACTACAACTTTTACGAGAAATACTCCCGGATAACAATGAGTTACCATGTACAATATATCAAGAGAAGAAGTCGATATGTCCAGTGGGTTTGAAGATTGAAAGAATACATGCATGTCCGAATGACTGTGTATTGTATCGTAAAAAGTACGAGGCCATGCATGTATGTCCTAAATGCGATGTTTCACGTTATAAATGTAAGGGCGAGGAAACTGATGATTGTAATGATGAAGAAAAAAGGGCCGGCCTCCAGCAAAGGTGCTGTGGTATCTACCGATAATACTGAGGTTCAAACGGTTATTTGCAAATCCCAAAGATGTGAAATTATTGCGGTGGCACGAAGAAAAGCGCAAAAAGGACGGAAAACTAAGACACCCGGCTGATTCTTTTCAATGGAGAAATATTGATAGACAATTCCAAGAATTTGGTTCTGTAATGAGAAACCTTAGGATTGTGGTTAGCACAGATAGAATGAGTCCATTTGGAAGCATGAGCAGTCGGCACAGTACTTGGCTAGTTCTTTTATCCATCTACAATCTTTTATCTATCTACAATACTTGGTTGTGCATGAAACACAAGTATATAATGATGTCTTTACTGATCCAAGGCCCCAGACAACCCGGAAATGACACAGATGTATATCTCTCACATAATCGAGGACCTCCAAAAATTATAGAAGACTGGCGTCCTGGTATGGGATGCATACAGAAAAGAGGTCTTTAAATTGCGGGCCATGGTATTTTGCACAGTAAATGATTTCCTCAAGTACGGGAATTTGTAGGGTTATAGTACGAAAGGAGCAAAAGCGTGTTCTATCTGTGAAGATGACACACATGTTCGAGGTTGAAATATTGTAAGAAGAATATTTGTATGGGGCATTGTAGGTTTCTCCCCATTAAATCACCCATACCATAGGAAGAAGAAAGTATTCAACGGGAAAAATGAGCTCGGAGTGGCATGTCATCCATTGGATGGGAAGAGTGTCTTCAAGCGGGTTCAAAATATTAATGTTGTTTTCGGAAAATGCCCCAAAGCACCACCGAAAAATATTTGAAAAAAGAAGTCCATATTTTGAGAGCTACCGTACTGGGAATATTTAGAGATGCGACATTGCCTAGATGTCATGGATGTTGAAAAAAATGTTTGCGACAGTTTAATTGGTATCTTATTGAACATTCCTCGCTTGACTAAAAACGGTATTAATGCTCGAAAAGACATGGTGGAAATGAGAATACGACAAAAGCTTGCACCGTAGGATAAAGAGAAGCGCACATACCTACCCCCGCAATGTGTAATAATAAATAATAACCTCACCATTAACATTAAAATATAAAATTTGATCCTCAAGCATATTTTAATATAGAAAAATTTTGAAATTGTAAAACCGAATTGGTACCAAAATCTTCGTCATACATTTTTCTTGTTTAATACAATTGTCAATAGGTCACTGGCCTTCTGACCTTAAAAAAAAAATTCCCTGTAGCGTTTGCATTGAGTATTGACTCATGTGCTTCATTTAAATTTCAATAAAATCACATTCTCAAAAAAGACAACTGTCAAGTTTCTCAAAAAAGACAATACATGATAAACGAAACCACAGATATATAGTGCTGAGTTACATCACAAAGGTGCTTTTGAATAAAACTTCGTACCAAATCATAAAAACAAAAGACAGATAGAACACTAAGAGGAATGACAAACAACAAAGAAAAAAAAAACACGATTAAAAATAACTCCTCCATAACACAAATGGTACTGTCACTTTTCTCTTGTTCAATTTAGAAACCCTGAATAGTACTGTGAATTATGGTTTTGGGGGACGGAAGTAGGCAAAAACTGCAAAGAAAGATTGTACAAATGTAAGAACTAGAAGTATGAAAGCAGCGACGAGAGAAATTATTGCCCACGGATTGTTGAAATAATCACTAATCAATTTTCTTCGATGCCTGTTCCATTTTCTTTTACTGTATTTGTTCACTTCCTTGTATACTTCTGCCAAATAGTGATCACTCCCAAAAGTATTACCTTCTGTGACCCGGTTGATGAAATGAGTAACCTCCTCTTCACTGCCTAGCCAGTTCTCAATAATTCCGCATTGTTGTAATATTGTCACATCATTTGGTGTGTTGACTAGGTTATCCAAAAATGCTACAAAGCATGTAAAGGGTGACTCCCTTTTTCCAAATTTGGAATGTTCAAATGCTATAAGGTTTGCAAAAATAGGCTTAGTGTCATCACTGATTGCTAGTTTAGGGATTTCCAAGACACCATGTCTAAATGATATGTCAAGCATATGTTTCGGGTTGCTATTTGGTTTGAATTTCATGCCTTTTTGTTTGAGCTCAGTGACAGAAGGGATCACCACCGAGGATATATTCCCAGAATGAGGAGATCTTCCTCTGCACACCAGCCATGAACAAAACCAATGAAGCAGACATGCATTAATTCTATTGGCGCTGAACATTCTAGTTAGATCAAATGAACTGGAAAATACATCTGGTTTCTGTGGGTGGGGCACTAAACAGTGGTAGCAGAGATGGAGTAAATGATGAATTTCAACTGGAGGCCGGTCTGCAATTATGGAGTCTATGGAGACACATGTTAGTCTTCTGTCCACAATACTAACAAAGTGATCAACTAAATTATTTCTAACTTCTGGTTTTAACCAAAAATTCTTTCTAACTTCAGGTTTTAAAGAAAAATTCTTTCTAACTTTTTCTTTTAAACCAATCTCGAACAACTTCTCGACTATAAAGAAGGGAATTTGGTTTTCTAGAAGTAGCAAATCACAAACTACGAAATTATAATTCCATCCAACCTCAATAATAGAATTCCAATTTCGTTTGTAATTTTTTACCAAGTACTCGAGCACGAAGCATCCATCAAGCAGCATCATCTGGACAAATGCATTGCTACCAAGATCAACCGTCTCACTGTAACACCTCCGTGTTCTCTCTTCTAGCGACTTCATCTCTGATATACAGAGATCCAAACTTATGCAGCCACAGGACAAGAAATCCTGTAAGAACCGCCATTTTTGCTCCTCCATGGCTCGGAGGTGCTTTTTGCGATGGTGGAATGGTCCGATGGAGACGACAGAGGGCTCGAAGAGATTCTTCTTGCTTTGGGAAATGTTATGTGGTGTGCGAAAGATGGTGAAGTTGTTTGCCTCCTTCCTTTTGCTCCATAATGCATGGAGTTTAGGTTGCATTGATTCTGATAGAGGAAAGGCTTCGATATCTATAACTTTCTGGGCTTCTTCCATTAATATTTTTTGGTGAATGGAAGAGTTTTGGTTCAACTTGAGCAAAACGACCTTTAACATTTGTATTTATATTGATCATTAGTGGGGCCCCATAATTGTTTTTTGTTGGTCAAAGTTCTATCACGATGAGCTGGAAGATAGAGCTTGGAGTGTGATAGGACCATCACCAGCTATAATCTAACGGCACATGTAATAACATTCTGATTCTCATGTGAAAGAAATCAGTTTTTATTTAATCTTCATTTGAGAAAGTTGCCTTTTGGAATAGATGTGAGAAAGCCAATGACTCCTTCCAAAAGTTTCCTTTTGGAATAGACGCACATCATCTTATTAAAAGGTGAAAATTAATAAGTCCCTCGTCTATCAAGTTAGTTTATTCATTATATATGAAAACATTTAATTATTAACTATTACGGACTAATTTCACTAATTTGCTTATGAGGCACATAAATTTATTTCGTAAGCCCCATCCAACAACTCTATTAAACGTCATTTCATTTCATTTCATCCAACAACGCACATGCATGAATGCGATCTGAACTTGTGTAAATAAACTGTTTTAAAAAAAAATGAAGTGGGACTTCGAGATCTGGCACTGAGTTTGACAGGTGATTTAAGTACAAATTAATAAGCAGTTTGCAACTCGGCATGCACTGCGCAATGTGAATTAATTAAATAAAATAAAGAACGACCTCGAGATCTGTCATTGAGAAGTGGGCAGTGCGCAATGTGAATTAATTAAATAAAATAAAATTAATGCTTGGTTTCTTTCACAAAAACGTACTCATCTTGCACTATTACACATGCCATATCAAAAATTCAAATTAACAGTGTCTAAAAGACGCTTGCGCGAAAATTAGATCAATCATATACACACACGGTCCGTTAGTTTTGAAATGTGCAGGGAAGTCACCTTCATTTGTACACAGTTTCTTAACAATAAACGTGTACAATTAAAACCCTCGTACACGGTTTTAATGATACAAATAGCGCATGATTTTGCCCAATTTTCAAACAAGGTATTAACAAAGCCATGTTTGATTCATTCACATTCTCTAGCTGACATGTTCAATATTATTATTTTTTTAATTAAGACCCACGATGTGGTATGGTGCAGAATGTTGGACTGCTAAAAAACAACACGTCCAACAGATAAGTGTAGCAGAGATACGTATATTGCGGTTGATCTGTGGACCTACAAGACATGACCGAATTAGAAGCGATGATATACGTGATAGACTTGGAGTGGCACCGATTGAAGATAAACTCGTCTAACACCGGTTGAGATGGTTTGGGCATCTCCAACTGAGGCCTCCTAAGGTCGCGGTGCGTACTGAAATCATACCTCGTATCCAAAACACAAGGAGGGACAAAGGTCGGCTAAAATTGACATGGGAGGAAGCAGTAAAAAGAGTCTTGAAGCAATGAAATATTTCTAAGGAGCTAGCTTCGGACAGTAGTGCCTGGAAATTACCTGATTCATAGAAAAGAGAGAGGAGAGCAGGACCCCTTTTTTTTTTTCTAAGAAAAGCAGAAACATTCGGTTCCATAGAATTATGGTGTTGTTGATCAAATTAATTTTTTTGATGAGTTTTTTTCTCAACTTCAAATTATATGGAAATAACTTCAAATGGAAAATTCAAACCTTTCGAAAAAGATCTACTTCACGACTAATGTGTTCGCATGTCAAATTAATTTATTATGAAATCAAACGGTAAAAAAATAGATTTATAAGTTAATTTTAGAACTATTTTTTTTTTTTGTTACCACTTGACTTTATACTAAATTAATTTCAATATATACAAAATTTAGATGTAAATGCATATTTGTGAATACTAAATCAGTTTTAATAGTTTGAATCCGACATTGTGTTTAAAGTTAAGCTCACAAAAAGAAATGATGAGCTTATGAACACCCTAGAGGCCTAGACCCTAGTTCTACTCCACTACTCAAGGTTTAATATAGTAATTAAGATCTACAGTACCTATAACCCAATCTGGATGAAGGATGAAGGTAGTTGCGCATTTAATCGAAAATATCAGGTGTTAAAGGGCTAAAGGTTAGTGTGACTTGCTAGAGCACGATTCATGTAGGATTTAGATCCAGTAGTCTACAAGCCCGTTGAAGCCCAATGAATTCAGCATATCTAATAATTTTGTCCTCAGAACTCATCATCCTCCCTCCACAATAATCTAAAATGTGCAGTGGTGACCGATAAAACAAATATTACTCATAAAAAAAATAAAAAAATTCATTTAAAATAAAAGAATCAGAAAGGTGTGAAATAGTTTACAGCTGAAAAGGCTCACTATTTCTTTACTAAAGCCTATTGACCAAAATGGGCCTTATTTGAGGTTGGGTACAGTTAGGCCCATATTATGGTGCAGTATCTTACTTTTCGAACAATCCTATATATGCCATTATTCCGATTTAAAAAATTGATAATGAGACATAATATTTGGCTAGTTCTGTTTATAAATTAAAGGTAATCATAGTTTAGATCTAAATTAAGATATTTCTAACGGACACAATATCTGGTTTAATAATATGTCCCTGTACGTTGTAACATACGGACACTATACTTGACTATTATTGAAATTATCCTTGAATTTACATAGGAGGGAAAATCATGTACTAATTGTACAGATTTGTTGGTATTAAAGATCATGCTCAATTTGATACTATAAATTATAAAAAAAATTATTTTTGTGCCCTTAAAATTCAACTGCCAAGGATCATAAAGACACACGTATACATAAGTGTTTTTAATTATATGTTCCTCTAAGCATCTCACTTGCAAAAATTATCTTTTAATATCTCAGTTTTAGAACTGAAATTTTAATTGTTCTGCCAGCTATTTTATATCATAATGAGCGCTACACAAGTATCACGTCCCTAAAGACATGTATAGATGCTATCGTACGTCAAGCATAAATTAAGAAAAAAGTGTCATGGACAAATTAAGCATTATACAAAACATTTTAAAAAAATGATAGATTTTACAGCTTGTCAAAGCATTATAGAAAACATAAAAGAAAGTGTGCTTTTTAAAATTATATTGAAAGTGAAAGATAAGTCATGGATCATAACTGGATTCTCATATCCGAAAATCAAGATTAATTTTTAAATAGCATGATTATCATATTACGTCTTTTAGTTTCATAAGTTCTATTATAATTAATTAGATTTTAATATTAACATTGATAGAACAATATTTCAAATGATGATTACTGATAGAAATTTAGTACGGTAAATTTTCTTTAATTTTATTTTTGTTGTCCTCAAATTAGTTTCCCCTTCAGAGATCTTTAAAACTGCTTTTATGTGTTCTGAATTTGGATTCACGCTGAACAGGGATCGTAGGATTTTCTGTTACGATTGCAAGGGATCCAAATTCATTTTGAGTGGCTTTTTCAGTGAAAATTTATTATTAAATTAATTAGTACACAGTGGTCTTCGAATCAGAACTGTTTTCTGACTTTAACCAATTAAGGGTCAATTTCCATCTTTTAATAAAGTATTTAATTCGGATTTAATATTTTAATGAATTTAAATTAATGATAAATAAAGATCTAAAATAATTAAATAATAATAGTATTTATTATTTAGAAACAATATTAATTTAAGTTAGCAACTAAATAACTTAGATTCAAGGTGCGGTGTATTTATCTCGGATAGTTGTTAATTGCATTACCGTTTTGGTTAAGTATTTATGTTTATTGTTGGTAGATGAATTGTGCATATTGGAATCTATCAAAACATCTATGTATAGGTCTGCAAACTTTGTTTTGTCCAATTCCCTGTAGCGTTTGTATTGACTCATGTACTTTATTTAAATTTCAATAAAATCACCTTGGCAGTAATTGACAAATCCAAGTTTCTCAAAAAAGACAATGTGCCCTGTGACCGGTGGTGAAAATAACCTTGAACATTGTTTTGTCCCATTCCCTGTAGCATTTCTATTGATTCATGTTTTTTTTTTTTTTTCTTTTTTTTTTTCTTTTTTTTAAATTTCAATAAAATCACCTTGGCAGCAACTGCCAAAGCCAAGTTTCGCAAAAAAGATAATACATGCCCTGTAACCGGTGCTGAAAATAACTTTCAAAATTGAATAATAAAAGAAACAAACTAATGGAAACCAAAGATATACATAGTGCAGAGTTACAAGGCACATCTGAATGAAACTTCGTAGCAAATCATAAAAACAAAAGACATACAAGATAGAACACTAAAGGAATGACAATTGACAAACAAGCAAGAAAAAAAAAACGATTATAAAAATAACTCCTCATAACGTAAATGGTAATTAATGCCACTTTTCTCTTGTTCAATTTAGAATCCCGGAATAGTACTGTGGAAGTTAAAGCATCATGAGCTTGGGGGATATTCGTAGGCATAAACTGCATAGAATGATTGTACACATGTAAGAACTAGAAGTATCACAGCAGCAACTAGAGAAATTGCTGCCCACAGACTGCTAAAGTAATCCCGAACCAATACTGCTCGCTGCTTGTTCCAGTTTGATCCAATGTATCTGTTCACTTCGATGTATAATTCTTCCAAATAGTGATCACTCGAAAGAGCATTACCTTGGGTGACCTGGCCAAGGAAATGAGCTAACTCCTCTTCACTGCCTAGCCAGTTCTCAATAATTCCGTAGTCTTGTAAAATTATCACATTATTTGGTGTGTTGACTAGTTTATCCAAAAATGATAAAAACCATCTGAAGGGGGAATTGTCTTTACCATATTTAGAATGTTCAAATGCTAGAAGGTTTGTGAAAATAGGCTTAGTGTCATCGGTGATTTCTAGTCTAGGGATTTTTAAGACACCATATTCAAATGATATGTCGAGCATATGTTTCGGGTTGCTCTTTGCTGTGAATTTCAAGCCCTTTTGTTTGAGCTCAGTGGCACAAGGGATTACCATCGAGGATATATTTCGAGTAGAAATTGACGATGTCACTGAAGAGCTTCTCGAAGTCGAATGAGGAGATCTTCCTCTACACACTGGCCTTGAACGAAACCGATGAAGCAACCCTTTGATAATTCTATTGGCCCTTAACATTTTGGTATGAATAAATGATTTGGAACTCAATACAACTGTCTTCTCTGGGTTAGGCACTAGACAGTGGTAACAGAGATGGACCAAATGATGGATTTCAGTTGGAGGGTCTGCAATTATGGAGTCTATGTAGTTATTTGTTATTCCTTTGGCCAATATACCAACAACATAAATAACAAAATCATCTCTAACTTCTTGTTTTAAACCAATCTCATACAACTTCTCGACTATAAAGAAGGGAATTTGGTTCTCTAGAAGTAGCAAATCTAAATATATGAAATTACTATTCCAGCCAACCTCGACAATAGAATTTGACTCAGCAATAGAATTCGACTCAGCAATAGAATTCGAATCTAGATCTTGATGTAGCGATCTTAAGAAGTACTCGAGCACAAAGCATCCATCAAGCAGCATCATCTCGACAAATGCATTGCTGCCAAGATCAACTGTCTCACTGTTACACCTCCGTGTTCTCTCTTCTAGCAACTTCATCTCTGATATACATAGATCCAAACTTATATGATCCCCACGGGACAAGAAATCGTGCAAGAACTGCCATTTTTGCTCCTCCAAGGTTTGGAGGCTCTTTTTACCACGGTGGAATGGGCCAATGGAGATGACAGAGGGCTCAAAAAGATTCTTCTTGCTTTGCGAAATGTTATGTGGTATGCGAAAGATGGTGAAGTTATTTGCTTCTATTGTTTTTCCCCTGTCGAGTTTACGTTGCATTGATTCTGACAGTGGAGTAGCTTCGATATCTAAAACTATGTGGGCTTCTTCCATTAATATTTTTCTGTGAATGGAAATGTTTTGGTTTAACTTCAACAAAACAACCTTTAACTTTTGATTTATATTGATCATTAGTGTGGACCCTATCACTTACACCATTGGCCTCCTCCATTATTATTTTTCTATTGTGAAAGTTATATCACGCTGAGTTGGAAGATAGAGCCTGGAGAGTGATAGGACCTTCACCAGTTCTCTTCTAATTATTGTGCATACATAACCTTCACGCTTAATAAAATAGAAATGTTACTTTTCAACAGAGCCCTTGCATTATTGAACAATCTTTCCTGAAATAAAGGTCCAACAGTGAGCCACGAATTACACAAGGAATTAAGAGAAAGTTAAGGCTTAATATTTGGAAAATGTGGTTCTGGAACTAAATTTCTTTCGTTATACTTATACTTTCTACAGCTTTTAGTATTTTAATACAAGATAAGTAAAACAAAAGTGTAACATCTCGAAAAAATGAGTATTTTTTTTATAAAAATATTACATTCAATCTATACATAAATATCTGTGATTATTTATGTTGAGAAATTTTTCACCAATGTCTTTAAGAGGGAACCTTAGTTTTATAATTATTACAAATCATATTCCTTTTATTTTACTAAAACGGAAGATAAAAGTTTTAAATTATTAATTAATCTAATGAGATAAATGAATAAGAATAGGGAACTTGAAGATAATTAAATGGCTTCTTTTAAATTGATTCAACAGTTCACAACCATTTGGATAGATTTGTCTAATTAAACCAAAAAATTTGACACTCTAATTAAAGAAGTGCCTTTTAATGAAGCAAACCTCTTTATTATTCCATTAATTATTTTATACTATCTTCTGATTTTTATTAATTATTTTTATCTGTTAACAAATTCTTAGCTGATCCTTCTAATAACACCCTTTCATTAAATGTTTATCCGTGATTTTGAGGATGCACCACTTCATATACAAGCTGTAAATAGATTGGTATCTCTCCGGTTTATATTTCTATCTACATCAGTTAATTATTTACTTATAAAAACACTTGTACTCTTCATGTGTCAAATTAATTTTTCTCTCTATCAAGACAGAAGAAGTGAACCTTACTACTCATCTCTATTCACAAAGTAATTTACCGATGTCCATTCACAGAATATACCACTCATCTCCATTCATAATATATCCGCTTATATTCCAAAAATCTTAAATCTCAATTCGAGTTTCAACTATGTCGCAGTGATTCTGAGTTGCTATTCAAATCTGATTTGAAGTTCTGAATATCTTGCTATCAGGTAACTGGACTTCTCTACAATCTGTGTTTTCTTTTGAGTGGTTAATTTGAATATTGGTATTGCATATTGAATTATGATGTCATATTTAACGGGATAACGGGTCTGAGGTTGGAATTTGATTTGTGATTGTAGCCTCGCACTGTTGGTTGGACTTTCTAGCGGATTGGCAGTTTTCTAATGTTGGATGGATTTTCCATTGGATTGGCGGTTTAAGAAATTGTGTTATGGAAATGTTGGAATCGCCTATGACAAGGATTACACATGTGTGAATATGATGTGATTCATTTTACGGATAACCTAGATTGAAGTGTTATCGCCTGTTAAATATGCGTTCATAATTTTATGTGTAATTGTGTGGATTAATCCGGCCTTTTTGAATGGTTGTTAAATTAAACCAATTATAGAGAAGCGTGTCGTTAAATAACTAGTTACTGAGCTTTGTAGCTAACTCTGTTTTGTTATTTTGTTTTCCTTTATGTTGGCAACGTATGTTGTCGGACCAAGGAAAGCTGTGAAGATGCTTATATAATCACGCTCCGGATGGTAAAAATCTGGGTGTGACAAAAAGAGACCGAAATATGTTTTTCAGGTATGTTACATATATATATCAAGCTAATTAAATAGAAATACCTAACATGTTAACATTAACAAGCTAGAAAAGATTTAAATAAAAGAGGGGTTTTCAAATATGACTTTTATTTTTAGTGTCTCCATCATGCCTCCATTTATTAAACCTTAATAACTTTAAATTTGAAAACTCATATATCAGTATATACCATTAGATGTTGTGTATATTATTTTCTCTGCATGCACCAGTGTTGTTGTTAATTAACAGATAGAACTTACAAATTACTCCGTTAATCTTCGTGCGGAAGCGGATCTTGCGAGCGTAGTAGTATCACTGGTTCTGCAAGGAATCACAAGCCGTAGCCGAAAGCCCTGCGTTTTCCACAGCCTAAAACCTTCTTTTCTTAACAGAGTACTTCTTGGTGCTCTCTATCTTTTCTCTCTAATTTTGGCTGTCACTATTCATTCGTTTTTTAGACAGATAGAGAAGAGAGATAAGGATAGGGCTTATATAATATTATTGCACATTTTCATGAAGGGTCTGCACCCTTTCATAATGGGTCTCTTATTGGATTCGGGTTTCCCATAATGGGTGTACTAATTAATAAATCCAACATCTCCCACTCGCACAAAATGGGATACCCGCTATAAACTAAGAGAATGTAATCTCTTATCTCTGTTAAAATTCATACAAGGAAATAGGCCGTGACCAGCATATTTTAATTTGAGAGCATATATTGTTATCCAACTGTTAGGTATGTATAACAACATCTAAGTAGAGTAAATATGCAGTACCCCAGATCATCAAGTTACATTTTTCAAGTATTACAGGATCTCTTTTATGTATGATACAACCATACTTATATATATTCACAATTATGTTACATAAACATAATTGGTGCACTAGTGAATATAACTTAATGTAACACTAAAATAATCTTTTTCTTTTATCTAGAATCTCTTCATTCCAAATCAATTGTTATTCAGATATGTTACATTATATCGCATCATACATGATCATTAGCAACATTCCAAAATAACTAATTGAAAAGAAACTTCAAGTATTTAGTAAAATATCAAAGAGTACTATGAGATCCTTTTAATCTCGCGGGTCTCACACAACAAAGAAGAAGAGATCATATCTTCTGTTACCCTGTTGGTCAATTGCACATATGGTATGAAACATATGTTACGGTATTATTCTCCATTTCTTATGGAGCGTATGTCTAATTTAAAATTTAATACCGTACAAGTGATAGTTCAGATATACATAATATCTAACTTGAGTCCACAACTCTACTTTTCATATAAATCTAATAACAAGACTCCCACTTGGCATAAGACAGTTAAGGTAAATAGTGGGTATTTCACCTTCGGTCATAATACTATCATATGACCTCATCTTGATTCTATATCAAGGCGATATATATATTTTAAGCACTTGCTCTCACATCTTGTATCATATTTAGCTTAAAATCAATCTCATTTCTATGTTCTACTAATACATAGAAGCGATTGCCTGTGTGAGAAGGCCAATCAACTGTCTGACATACCTTTCATTTTATATCTCATGTGTTATGCTAAATATATTGGTATTAAATAATTTGTAACAATTATCACATAAATAAATAAGAAAATAGCATTCATTGCATTTATCCCACGAAACAAATATACATAATATATTGTTCTATCAAAAAATTAAAATTACAATCTACGTAACCCTAGAGACTTAACATGGCCAATAAACACATCTCTAGGTATTGCCTTTGTAAAAGGATCTGCCACCATTTTGTGTGTAGATATGTACTGCATGCAAACTTGCTTTCTCGCCACCATGTCTCTAACGAAGTTATACTTAGTATCAATGTGTTTGGTCTTTGAGTAATACTTGGGATCTTTTGTATAAGCGATTGCTGCTTGGCTATCGCTGTATACTAACACTGAGTTAGTTTCATTCTCACTGAAACCCAAGTGATTCAAAAATCTTTTAAGCCAAACTGCTTCTTGTACTGCTGCTGAGAACGCTACAAATTCAGCTTCCATTGTGGATAAGGATATGCAACTCTGTTTCTTACTACTCCAAGAGATAGCTCCATTACTAAGTAAGAAAACATAGCCTGAGGTAGATTTTCTTTCATCTAAATCTCCTCCCCAATCAGCATCTGCGTAACCCATGAGTTGCAGATTTTCTCCTTGAAAACATAATGAATAATTCGCAGTACCTTTCAGATATCTAAGTATTCTTTTTACTGCTTTCCAATGGGACTGTCCTGGATTAGCTTGATATCTACTCACCATCCCAACGGCGAAACTGATATCCGGCCTAGTACACATCATAGCATACATGAGGTTGCCAACAGCACTTGAGTAAGGAACTTTTTCCATTTGTGCTTTTTCATCTGGAGTCTTCGGACACATTCTTAAACTAAGACCTTCGCCTTTTGCTATAGGAGTATCAATGGGTTTACAGTCTTGCATATGAAACTTTTCAAGTACTTTCTTGATGTAATGCTCTTGTGATAGAGCTAACATCTTCTTGGAACGATCTCTTTCAATCTTCACTCCAAGAATGTATGCTGCTTCACCCATATCCTTCATATCAAAATTTGAGGATAACCATTCTTTAATAACTTGCACATACTCTTTATTGTTACTAGCCAACAGTATGTCATCCACATAAAGCGATAGAATCACAAATTTTTCTTTGGATCTCTTGACATATACACAATGGTCTTCATCAATCATTTCGAAATCAAATGATATGATTGCTTGATGAAACCGAATGTACCATTGTCTGGAAGATTGTTTGAGACCATAAATGGATCTCAACAGTTTGCACACTTTATGCTCTTGACCTTCGGCAACAAAACCGATAGGTTGTTCCATATATATCTCTTCTTCCAGATTGCCATTTAGAAACGCAGTTTTAACATCCATTTGATGTAATTCTAGATCTAAACTGGAAACAATAGCTAGTATCAATCATATAGAAGTAAATCTGACAACAGGAGAGAATGTCTCTTCATAGTCTATCCCTTCTTGCTGTGTATATCCTTTAGCAACAAGACATGCCTTATATCTTTCAATTGAGCCGTCAGCTAGACGCTTAATCTTGAGAACCCATTTATTCCCAATTGCCTTGCGTCCCTCAGGGAGATCAACCAATTCCCAAACATTATTTGATCTCATTGACTCCATTTCTTCTTCCATTGCTTTCATCCATTTCTCTTTAGCAGGGCAAGTGAGAGCCTCTCGAATATTTCTTGGCTCTTCTTCATCTTGCATGACAATCATGTAAGATTCATTTTCGATTGGAAAATGACGTTTAGGAATTCTAGCACGATTGCTATGCCTAATTTGTGATTGTGCTGAACTTGGCTCAGCATCATCGACTGACTTGCTCCCACTTGGATGAGATACTGTTGGAGGTTCAGGAATATGCACCAAACGATTTGCAACAATCAAATCATCTTGCTCCTCTATTTCGTATAGAGCAAATTCCTGACCTATCTCACCCTTTCTTGGAAATTCATTTTCTAAAAAAATGACATCTCGGGACTCAAATTCTGTTACACTCCCACTCAATTGTTCACCAATGAACACATAACCTTTAGAATGTTCAGAGTATCGTATAAATATACTCTTTTTACCTCGTGGACCCAATTTACCATGTTGATGAGATGAATCATGAACAAAAGCAGCACATCCCCAAGGTTTCAGATTACTAAGATCTGGCTTTCTGTTATTCCAAAGTTCGTAAGGAGTTGAAGAAACAGATTTAGAGGGTACTCGATTTAGAATATAGGCAGCAGTTAATAATGCATCACCCCAAAAATTGATTGGTAGATTTGCTTGAGTCATCATTGACCTAACCATTTCCAAAATAGTCCGATTTCTCCTTTCAGCCACTCCATTTTGCTGTGGAATATATGGCATGGTTAGTTGCCTTAGTATTCCTTTTTCTTCGCACATTTGTTTGAACTCATCAGACAAATATTCGCGACCACGATCTGTTCTTAAGGCCTTAACCTTTCTGTCTAATTGATTTTCACATAAAGTTATAAATTTCTTGAAACATGCAAGAGCGTCAGATTTATGAGAAATCAAATAGATATAACTATATCGCGTATAATCGTCAATGAAGGTGATAAAGTATCTACCCCCATGTCTTGCCCTCACATTCATTGGTCCACAAATGTCTGAATGAATTAATTGCAACGGAAATTCAGATCTGGTTCCTATTCCAAATGGTTTTCTTGCCATTTTTCCTTTTAAACAATTTTCACATGTTGGTAGACTAACCCTTTCAATTTGGCCTAACATGCCTTCCTTGGCTAATCTATCCATTCGTTGCTGTCCAATATGGCCTAATCTCATATGCCATACATTCACATCAACATTTTCATCAGAATATGATGTAATTAAAGAAAAATGGGTATTAGAAGAAGTCATTATATTAATAACATCCAGAATAATAAAACCATTCGATACATATCCATAACCATAACACACATCATTCAGATACAACTTAATACTACTGCCACACATGTTCAAACTAAATCCAAATTTAAGAAGAACTACTACAGATACAAGATTCCGTCGAATGTCAGGTGCAAAGAGAACATCATGTAAGAGGAGGGTTCGACCACCACGCATATCCAACTTGCATGTGCCTATACCCTTGACTGGTACACG
This sequence comes from Carex arenaria, assembly GCA_964058825.1. Classification (NCBI taxonomy): domain Eukaryota; kingdom Viridiplantae; phylum Streptophyta; class Magnoliopsida; order Poales; family Cyperaceae; genus Carex; species Carex arenaria. The sequence goes on from CAXKVW010000907.1 coordinate 17,431, forward strand.
AGAGTTGTTTCCTACATAAAGCCATTTTGAACCTTGCGGAATTCGACGAAAATCCACAAACAAGTCACGATCTTTGGTTACATGGTCTGTTGCCCCTGAGTCTACAGTCCACAAAGGATGAGAATCAGCAATAAAAACAGAACTGGAAACATATGAAAAATATGAAAGTTTTTCTGTAACTTGTACCTTGCGGGGCTCTTTGCATTCACGAGCATAGTGACCTTTCTTGCCACAATTGAAACATTTGATCTTGGCTTTATTTTTCTTCTTAGAACTGGTCTGAGAAGCCTTTCCCTTGCCACGATCCTGCCCCTTATGCTTTTTCTCTTGTTTGCCCTTTTGATTATAATTTGACTTACGCTTCTGGCCTTGCCCTTCATGAGAGCTTGAACCAGCCAAATGCACAGCAGATTCATTTTCTTGAGGCTTTGATGCCTCAATACGATCTTCCTCAAGTTCCAGATGCCTTGCTGCATCATTGAAAGTTATAATACTCTCATTATGGGTCAGATTCACCTTCATGTGTTCCCATGTATGAGGAAGTGAACGAATCACTGCTTGAAGTTGTTGCTCATCAGTCAAAACATGTCCAGCATCCTTCAATTCACTAATCATATTTGACATCTCCCTCAGATGTTGCCGCATGCTATGATTAGGACGTTTCTTGTAAGTGTCAAACTTGATGGTGAGTTGTCTCAGTTTTGTAACAGAAGTTCCCCCGAACTTTTGCTTCAAAGCAAGCCACATCTCTTTAGCAATATCATATTGCCTAAACTCACGCATGACATCATTTTCCATACTGCTCAGTAATGTAATACGAGCAATGGAGTTCTTCTTTTTCCAGGAATCATATGCAGCTTTGTCACTGGTATGCTTTTCAGTTGTACCTTTTTCTGGTTCGGTTAAAATATGATCCAGAACCGTAAGAACCTCTTGTTCTTCCAGAACATACTGAATTTTCATAGCCCAAATTTCATAATTATCGCCATTCAGTTTTTCACCCTTATTGAGTTCAGCCACAATATTCTTAGATGCAGATGCCATTTCACTAAGAAATTACAATTAAACTAAGTTAGGACATATTATTCAATACTAAGCATAACGATTCATGGTTTTACAATAACTGTGAAACAATTTAATAATAATAATATATATAGATTAAAATCGAAAGATCACTAAGTTTCACAATCATCTTTTAATCTATAAATTTTATTATCATTAATTATTTCGCTGTGTAAAACTCCCACTAAAATTATACAAATAATAATATATACAATTTTAACAAAAAAATTGAAAACCGAAAAAAATTTGTACAAAAAAAATATGTACATTTAATATCATTAATAATCTCAATACGTACAAAAAAAATATGTACAATTTCTCAAAACATACAAATTAATCTTTATCATTAATAATATTAATAATCGTAGTATGTCTGTTTCCAAAAGAAAAAACACTGTTTTTATTGCATGTATATATATAGATTGAATATAGTAACATGAAAGTTTGTGTAGTGTAGTGGTTAGAGTATTAGGATTTCACCCAAAGGGCATGGGTTCAAGCCCCGCTTTTGACAAAAAAATTCATTTTTCGGGGTGTACAAGCAAAGAACATGTTCATTTAGCCTTGAACCGGTGTATAGACCTCTCCAATTCCGACAATAATGGACCCGTCCATTGGCGCTGATTGGATTAAAATTAGATTACATACAATCCGGAAGTATAAAAATGGTCCACACCAAATATCAACCCTTTAAGCCGAGAATTGTTGGGAAAAAATGGGTCTTTAGACGGTTGTGATTTGTTTGGAATAAAAAATTGTATAACCAAGTTGTATAAGATCCCAAATAAATTAAAGATGCATTCTTTTGTTTTGCATCTCCCATTCTCACTATAGAAGAACATTGTTTTGTATGCATCTCCAAAAAATACATTTAAAAAATCTCCAAAACAGTGAATACAAATAAATACGTTTTGTTTTAACAATTCGTATTCAGATTGATCGAATTTACAAACAAAATTTTATAAATTAAATCTACAAAATTAATCATGATACAGAAAAAATAATTTTCGAAAAAAATATTTTCGAAAAAAAAAAAAAAATTTATTATTTCAAAGTTATGCGTTTTTTCTGAAACATGAAATTAATTATCAGAACAATTCGTGTTCTTTATTAAAACCAGAATACATGCTATAAAAGCTCTGATACCAATGTTAATTAACGGATAGAACTTACAAATTACTTCGTTAATCTTCGTGCGGAAGCGGATCTTGCGAGCGTAGTAGTATCACTGGTTCTGCAAGGAATCACAAGCCGTAGCCGAAAGCCCTGCGTTTTCCACAGCCTAAAACGTTCTTTTCTTAACAGAGTACTTCTTGGTGCTCTCTATCTTTTCTCTCTAATTTTGGCTGTCACTATTCATTCGTTTTTCAGACAGATAAAGAAGAGAGATAAGGATAGGGCTTATATAATATTATTGCACCTTTTCATGAAGGGTCTGCACCCTTTCATAATGGGTCTCTTATTGGATTCGGGTTTCCCATAATGGGTGTACTAATTAATAAATCCAACAGTTGTAAATAACGATATGCGCTAATCGGACAGATAGAGTACTGCCAAGTTATTAATAAGGAATAATAAGTAATAATTGGCCATAATTGCAAAATAATCAGTTAATTAGATAGAAAATTCTGTAATAGTTTGGTCGCCACCAATAAATAATCAGCTGATTAATCCACCTTAACGACAGTTTTTATAACACTGACATGCACACAAAACTTTATCACTTTTCAACTTGCAGGTAAAATGTACAATATCAATATTTCTTCTACATTCACATCTAGTTGTAAAATGTTGGTAATATATACACCCTAGTTGTCATTTTCATCAAGTCAATTGGGATGATGTACAATATCAATTGTAAATTGCGAGATTACTGTCATAAAAAACAAATAAAAATTTGTGTATGATTGGATCCACGCAATTAGGATTACGTACTAAAGCGAAGTCAACTGCGAACAAGAATGATTGATACTAATTATTGAAAGATGATTTAAGCACGAAACAGACATTCCAGAAATTAATTAAATTTATTCTTGCAATTAGACTAAGCATCAGTTTGATCAATATGATCCGGATCTGAACTCAAATATTATCTTACCTTAGATGAGATACGAAACTTTTTTTCCTCTATCTTCGATCAATTTGTTCTTATCTCCACAAAAATTCACCCTGGATAATGATTTCGTACTGTCAACTATAATTTTTACTCTCATCCATTTCTTAGAATCTTTTTAGTCAGATCACCAAATTAATCTCGTTGTTTCCATTAATATTTGAATAGTATATATATTCGTTTTCTTATTTCTTTCATTAGAACTGCATTTTTGTTCACCCTGGTTGGTTCGACAGCTTGAAACTCATGATGAACCGTGGATAGCTCGATGCTTTGATTATTACAGTTTTGATGACGTGAGTCCATTAGTTTCTTTCAATTTAATAGTCGCATGCTCCACTATTCCAATCTGTTTACTGAAAAAACTATTCTAATATGTTATATATCCATGTCTAATTTTCAGCCACCTACACAATTTGTCTTCACAAATGGAGGTTAACAGATGTGCCTTTATATTACCAACTCTATTCACCAAGGAACAATCAAACAGAGCCCTGAACGAGTGGCACGTTACATTCAAGATGCGATGATGATAACTACTGACTACTCGATCCAATTTTTCTCTCTCCATACCTTCAGATATTACATATAGATATATATTACTTGAACATATATATTGTGGGAATCACAATAAATCCAGCTAGGTTTCCCACCTATCTGCACCAGCAGGGGTTTGTTGGCGCAAAAGCGCACCCTTAAACCCTAGGACCATCCTATTCAGAAATAAAATAAATAAAATCAAGACAGCGGAATTACTTTGTTTCATCTTAAACGGGCTGTTACTAGACACACGATCGAGATCAGAGGCTTGAACACTTGAACGCTGAACTTGAGATCTCAGATCCTTCCAAGGCTTGTATAGCTGCTGAACAGAACTCGTATCTGAATTGCTATTAGAATTCTGTCTCTAATGTCTAATGGAGAGACAAAAGAGAGGCTACTATATGATTTCTATATCAATCAATCTCGCTACTTATGATTTCTCAAAAGAAATCAAATCACTATGCTGCCTTGGGGTGATCCTTTAATTATTTATAATGAATTAAGTCGGTTTTGATATATGGCGGTTTTAATCAAAACCGACCTTAATTGCAATTGCAACCGACTTTATATATATATATATATATATATATATATATATATATATAAAGGTTGGCTAATATCAAATCAGTTGTTTCTGAGCTCCCGTACAACCAAGTGGTTTTTCAATTTTCGAAGTTCAAAATGTCGATCCAAACCGTTAGATGTGTTTTCTATATGAAAATGTGCTTGGAGACCAAATTTTACATTTTTTGGAATTTCTTTACTATTTATTAAGCCACTTTGAAGATCGCTGATCCAACGGTGGCTTCTGTTTTTACTGTTTGGTTAAGCCACCGTTGAATCAGCGATTTTCAAAGTGGCTTAATAAATAGTAAAAAAGTTCCAAAAAATGTAAAATTTGGTCTCCAAGCACATTTTAATATAGAGAACACATCTAACAGTTTGGATCGACGTTTTGGACTTTGAAAATTGAAAAATCACTTGGTTGCACGGGAGCTCAGGAACAACTAATTTGATATTAGCCAACCTATATATATATATATATATATATATATATATATATATATGTATTTTATTATTACCACACTTAATTGTAATATTTCTTATCGGTCCATCAACAATTGGAAATAATTACCCTGATATCTCTACACATATTTTCGGTCCATATCCTTATTTTAAATATGTACATGCCTAATTTATGTCACAAATATTATACTGAATTTGATCACTTGGTCAGGCATTTAATTGAAACAGTATACAACATATAATTATATTACATAGTAGTCCAACATAATAATTAGATTTAGACGTCTCCAAATCTAACAGGGTTTAGATTAGTTGGATTTATTTCCATGTTTAGAGAAATTGTATTAAAGAGAGAATATTACAAAATAATAATGGGATAATTTTATTTTGTAAATTTGATACTTTGATTGTTGTATTATTTAATTAGACATGTTTTGAATTTTTGATATAAAGTATGATTAAATGGAATTGTTGAGTATTGATTATTTGTTGCGGCCACACTACAAAATGATTCCAAAAATAAAAAGAAAAGAAAGAATCAGGGTCGGCTATTAAAGTAAACAGGGTCGGGTATTATATTCTCTAATATATATAAAAAATAATAAATAAATTGAATCAACATCGGGTACTAACAAGTGACCGACCTTGATAGTTCCATTCAGGCTCGGTTGTATGTCCGACTCTATTTTCTTTCATTTTCTGTATCGCCTAGATCAAGGACGGACTCAAATTCGATATAGATAGCTTAATTTAACCGTTCCTGATTGCTATTTTTTCACTAGTGTCCGATATACTTTTGGAGTTGTACTCACTAAATTTTTTTGGTGAGCACATCACACACTACCTTTCCTCATCAAATTATAAAAAAGAATAATTTTTTTGTTCCGAAAATTGTTGGCTTTAACTAAAATTATCATATATTTTATATGGGGTTCTCCAAATAGGAAGCAATAGCAAAAGCAATTTGGATCATAAGTCATTAAGCAAACAAGCTTATCGACCATTATTACAAAAATTTCAGAAAAGTTTATCAGGCTGGGCGTCAAAAAACTTGTCAATTGCTGGAAGACTAGTACTCCTCAATAATGTGCTATCGTCATTACCGATATATTTTATGTCGGTATTCTTGTTACCCAAAGGAATCATAAACGATATTGACAGAATACGAAGACATTTCTTGTGGCATGGTGTAAGCCCAATTACGAGAAAATTAAACTTGGCAAATTGGCAAATGGTTTGTAAACCAAAAAAGATGGGTGGATTAGGCATTATGGATCTTGGTATGTTCAACCATGCACTTCTCATGAAATGGATGTGGCAATGGATGGAACCAAAATAGAGACTTTGGAAGTCAATATTCAAGATTACAAATGGTGAGCAAAATTGTTATCCGAATGCTTATTTCTTCAACAAAATTTTGAAGGTAACACAACCGATGTTCAACATCTCAGTGGTTAGAATACCGGGAAATGGCAATAGTATACAATTCTGGATAGACAATTGGGGTTTGGGAAGGCTGTGCTATACATATCCGAATTTATATACATATGCTATTGACAAGGAAGCAAGCTTAAGGGAGGTACTGCAATCTGATGCAATTCAAGATCATTTTCACGGTAATTTCTCAGAAGAGGCAGCAGAGGAAATGGTGAATTTTGGAAGAGAAATTGCTTTGTTTTCAGTGCAATTATCAGTGGTTGAAGACCGAATAATTTGGTTATGGACGGCAACAGAAAACTTCACATGCAAATCAGCATATCAAGCACTCATGAACAGTCCGAGAATTGACAATACTGTAAGAAGAATTTGGAAATTAAAAGTGCCACCAAGATTTAAAGTCTTCGCATGGTTGATATCATTTAACAAGATTCTCACAGTGGATAATCTGAACAAGCGCGGATGGAGCCTCACGAATAGATGTATCATGTGCAAGATGCAAGAGGAATCAGTATCTCACTTATTCAATAAGTGCACAATAACCAAGTTGTTATTCAGATTAATAGAAATCAAGATGAATGTCAAGATTCCGGGAGGATTATCAAATGAAGATGAAGACACTATAAAAAGTCTGAAGGAATTCAAGTTTAGCAAGAAAGAGAGATCAATCTTGTTAATCACACAATTTGTTATTTGGAGAGAAAGATGCACCAGAACTTTCAGAGAAGAAGCATGCAATCTGATGCAATTAGCAGAGCAGGTGGAAAGGCAGTGGAGATACAGCTCAACAACAGGAGATTAAGAAAAACAAAAAACTTACAAATAATTAACTTTTATTTTCATTGTTTTAAATTTTCATTTCAATTTTTCTATTAGACTTATTTTATTTTATTCTATGCTCAAATGTTTTGAGCAGAATTGTGTTTTATTTATAGTTACATTCCTCTTGTAACCTTAAAATGATTAATGAAAAAGGGCTAGACCCTGTTTTCTTTGTCAAAAAAAAAAAAAAAAAGCAATTTGGATCCGGAAAGTACTAATCTTTCGTTAGATAAAGCCGAAAGAATTTTGAGATTCTTCCGGGTTATGCAAAAATAATTTTACATTGATTGTTATTACTTTCAATTTAGTTAGCGAACATTGGTCTTTGCTATTGATTTGCCTTTGAGATCTACGGTATACATCTTGGTCTCAAGGATCTTGAGGATATCTCATTTACCGCGTTTTAAATATGTAAGAAATCAATTCGTTTAATAGATGTTTAGCCCTTTGAAAATTTTCCCATCCGTATAGGATATACCATTGATGCTTAATGTTTTTTTAGTAGTACGTAGTATTTTGTTGTTGTTGATCTTCCTTGTTAAATTTAAATGCGCATGAAATTTAAATTAGCTAGACATGTGACAAGCTCAATTAATTTTCTTTTGGCACCTCGTAATGGTGGAGTAAAGTCCAATAGCATATAATTAATTTCAGCATATTTGATGAAAATTAAAAGAACCCTAGTAATTCAGCGAAGTTTACCAACAGAAAAAAAAAAATCAATAAAATATTATCCTTAATTTATTTATAAATTAATTCCGAATTACTAAAAATAAAACAACCCACAAACTTCAACTACTACATATATCCGATGTCAGAGTCATCAACAGTATATACGGAAGAAATAATTGTAAGTTAAAATAAAAATTACTATTTGTTGCTTGACACTACAAGTTAAGTTAATTAATTAACGAAATAATTGTTGCCCCTATGTCTTTTGATGTTGATTTGCTAACTGCAGCTCGCTGAAAACATTTTAATATAATATAAGTAAAACAAAAAAGATCAAAATATGTTTTCACATATGTTACATATATCAAACTAATTAAATGCATTCATTTTTAGTATATCCATCATGCTTTTATGTTTTAAACGTTGATAACTTAAAATTTACAAAATCAAATATCAAAATAAACCATTAAATGTTAATTTCTTTACATGCATACAAAAAATTTATCACTTTTCGACTTGTAGGTAAAATGTACGAAATGATTATTTTCTCTATAATCATATGTAGTTGTAAAATGTTGGTAATATATGCACCTTAGTTGTCATTTTAATCAAGTCTTTTTTTTTTAAATACTGACAGCGGCTGTCAGGTGGTACAAGTGCTGAATTTAAAAAATGAAATAAGAAAAAAATACATCAAACAACCAATACACCACAGATATTGCTAATACAATCTCAACCACAATTTCGCCTCTTGCAAGATGTGCTCCTCCACAACCTTTTCTGGCACCAACTTGCCATCAAAAATCATTTTATTCCGTCGCTTCCAGATGAACCAGCAGGTGGAGACGAAGTAAACATGCCATTGTTTAGTCCCCATACCTACTGAAGCTGCTCTAGAAGCCGATAATTGCCATATCTCCTGTACTGTCATACCCCTATGTATAAGAGGCACTCCTAGAATAGCTGCCATTCTATCCCATAATCGTATCGATGTTGGACATTGAAAAAACAAATGTAAAGATGACTCAACAGCTCCACTGTTACATAGTTCACAAGTTGGGGACACATCAAAACCTCTTCTTATCATCAGGTCATGAGTGAGTAATCTATTTTTGAGTAGCAAGTAAACAAAAATGCGAATACTCGGTGGAATTTTATACTTCCATATTTTCTCAAATGGCCATCTTATCTTACCACACCCCGCTAGCATGATGTAAGCCGATTTGGCTGAGTATATGCCATTTGAACCACATACCCATAAAAGCCGATTTTCATTGTCAAACTTTGTGAACATGGTAAACAGATGAGAAAGTGATTGCAGAGTGCCCCAAAAGAACGAACCTGTGTTAACCCATCTTCTTGTACCATCTGGAGCATCAGGTTTTTTCTTTAAAACAATAATTTTTTCGGTCCATAAACAGTGTAAATTAGTGTATAATCTCCACCACCATCGTAAGAGGAGAGAAATATTCCGTAACCTCAAGTTAGAAACTCCCATTCCCCCCCATTCTTTCGGCAAGCAAACCGAGTCCTAGTTAAGCAAAGAAATGCCCACCTTGTTACCCTTGTTTTTCCCCCACAAAAAAGACCGCCTAATTCGGTCTAGTCGCTGAATTAACCACTTCGGCAGCTGAAAACAAGCCATGAAGTAAATAGGGATAGATGAAAGGACTGAATTAACAAGCTGCAACCTACCTCCTCTTGAAAGAAGTTTTCCTTTCCATCCCTCCAACATGCTTTCAAATCGTTTAATCAACGGCATAAAGAGAGCTCTCGTGGGAGCCCTAACTGTAAGTGGCATTCCCAAATAAGTAGTCGGGAATTGGGACTGTCGGCAACCCAAGATCAAGTTTGCCCGAATGCAAGCTTCTTCGTGCATATTGATCGGTATCCACATGCTTTTGTCATAATTGATGTGGAGTCCCGATATTGCCGTAAACATTCGCAAAATGATTTTAAGGGAGATAAAGGTTTCTTCATCCGCACTAGCAATGATAGCCGTGTCATCGGCATACTGCAAAGCTAAAACCGAATCTCTCAACTTGAAAGATAATCTTTGAGATAAATTGAGATTTAATTTACCTATCATCCTGTTACCTATCATCCTTTGCAAAACATCGACTGCCAAATTAAAAAGCATAGGAGATAGGGGGTCGCCCTGCCTCAATCCTCTCTTATGATCAAAGTAATTTGTAATCTCATCATTTACAATCACTCTAGAACTTGCTGTTTCTAACAGTGACCGAATCCACCCTAACCATCTTGATGAAAAACCCCGTGCCTCCAACACATTCAACAAGAATTCCCAACTTACTGAGTCAAAGGCCTTGGCAAAATTGATTTTGATGAAAACCGACCCCTTACTAGACCTCGACAGATGATGCAAAATCTCACGAGTGGTATTGAAATTTTCTGCTATTTGTCGCCCTTTGACAAAAGCAGTTTGATTCGGAGAAATTAGCGTTGACAGCAAAGAACCAAGCCTGTTAGCTAGCAATTTTGAGATAATCTTTGGAATTAGATTAATGACACTTATGGGCCTAAAATCACCTACTCCCTCTGGAACATCTTTCTTTGGTATCATAATCAAATTAGCACGATTTACTCCTTTTAACTCAAGGTTATTTGAATAGAAAAGCTGCACCATTGACAATATACTCCCCTTTAAGTCCAGCCAAAAGCTCTGCACAAACTCATTTGGTAACCCATCCGGCCCCGAGGCCTTGTTTCTAGCTAGCTGTTTAACGGCATAGAAGACTTCAATTTCTGTAAATGGTCCATCCAAGGTTTGTAGAGACATATCAGGTGTGTACAAAGCATTTGGCTGGAATGCTAATGAATTAGTCTCAGTGCCCAACAGGGTAATCATGTGCTGTCGAAAGGCATTAGCAACCTCCTTGGCATCAGTAATTTCTACCCCCATGTAGTTCAGTTTTTGAACTCTGTTTATATGCTTTCTTGATGAGGCAAAAGCATGAAAAAAACGAGTATTTCGATCACCATTGGAGAGCCAATTGCACCGAGACCTCTGTCTCCACCTCTCTTCTGATATGCAAGCCAATTTGAAAGCCCTCTCTCTAACCATTAATCTAAACCGAAATTCATAAGGTTCTAAATTTCGCTTTTCTTCAATTTGATCAAAAAATAAAATGGTTTCCTCGCAAAATTTCAGCTGCTTTTCTAATTCTCCATAATTTTCACAGTGCCACTCCCTAAGTTTAAGATGAGTTTCATTTACCTTGATTTGAAAAAGATCAAGAGCATGGAGACCTTGAAAATTTGACCATATCTCCTTAACAATATTTCGGCCTGTAGGGTGTTTGAGCCAGAACAGCTCCATCCTCATTTGTCTTCCAGCATTGTGTGGTTTTGAGCAAGTCAGTAACAAGGGGGAGTGATCAGAAACCATCATCTCAAGGGCTTCCAATGCAACAACAGGGAAAAAGGTTGCTAGTTCAGTTGATATAAACACCCTATCCAACCTGGACATGGCCGGTTGTGGCCTCTTGCTCGTCCAAGTGAATGTTTTATTTCGCAACTCCACATCCACCATCTCAATGTCCCTAATTAAATCATTAAATAGACACATTTGCGAGAGCCCACGCATGTCTCCCGATCGATCTATGAGCCACCTTACCATATTGAAATCACCACCCAACACCCATGGAAATTGGACCAATTTTTGAATACCTCGCAATTCATCAATGAACCCCGGTTTTAATAAGTCATCTACCGGCCCATACACATTGGTAAACAACACTACTGCTCCAGTGCGAGGCTGCTTAAGCAAAGCCGAACAAGTGTGATGAGTTGACCAAGAAGAAAGGAGCTCATAATTTCTCTTCCAAGAAATAAGGCAACCACCTGAACTATGCAAAGCACTAATTGCAACACAATCCCTTTGAAAAAAGGTTGGCAGCACATGGGAATAAAGATTAAAATCTAAGTTATTCCATTTTGTCTCTTGTAGCATACATACATCACAATGGGATTTTCTAATTACATCACGGACAACATCACATTTATTTAAATCTCCTAATCCCCGACAATTCCAAGACAACACTTTAAATTTATTAATTTCGTATGACATTATAAAACCAGAAATAAACAACAACAACATAGTGAAACAAAGGAACTAATTTACATTAGTTTCCTCCTCGGACTCAAGGTCATCAGTTGGGTCAAGTTCAAAGCGCGCCAAGGCCTCCTCTACGTCAGAATCAATGATAGGATCTTCAACAGATGGTGCCACTTGATGACTTTTTTGTTCTCCCACTCTTGCATCATTATCAGTATTGATAATATGCTGAACATCAGTGGAGTTGAAGCCACAACCACTTGCTAAGTTCTTGACATGGGTGGAGTTGACCTTCACCTCAAAGTAACCTTCTGAGTTTAACTGCACCTGAGCACGCTTGGGAGGCTTGTTGTTAATTGGATGAGCAGCTCTTTTATTTTTCGGGCCCAAAGATTTTAGAGGATGCAAATTTGATCCAGCAACTAGCCTTTTGAATTTGTGCAGCGGCTTAGGAGGCCTGCTAGGCCCGGCCTCATTGACAGAAATTCTCCTTTTCTGCTGTGCTTTAAATTTGAATTCTTTCAAAGTAACCTCCGTACTTGAATTTTGTGAGTTGGCAGCTGTTGCCCTATTCACCTCCTGAATTACCTCCTTTCCTTTAGTAAGAATATTGCCCTTTACTAAATTAGTTGCTGTGAATTGGACTTCCTTTTGTGCCTCTTTTCTATTAATTATAGATTGATCTTGCAAAACAGAGGGTGTATTTCCCAAATTGCAGCGCAGCATCCTTGGGGATTGCCTTTCCAATTCCATATTGGGTTTACTATGATGAAAACCGTGTGGTACTTCATGTTGCTTGCCTGAATTCACCTTCATTGGGCTTGCCACCTCATTCAGCACATCATCAATGGCCTCATTAAACCCCAGGGTACACCTGACCATAGACTCTTGGGAGATATTTCGATTTGATGAAGATTTTGTCTGGTGAAATAAATTTCTCTTAGTATTACTGGAACTCTGTAGCCTCTATGTTGCAGGTCTCTGTGAGACATGAATCTGACCCTGTTCTTCGTTAATCGAATCTTGCCCATTATTACTGTGTAGCCAATTGTGTAACCCTTCACCATGGCTGCTCGCCGGCACTGTTGCAAACTGGCGTAATTCCAGTGGTAACTCGCCCGGAGCCTTTCCTTTGCACACCTCCATTAGAGCCGATTTGTTTATGGGAAAAATTTCTTCAGTACCACGGCCGTTCTCACACGACTTCATGGTTTGAGCCGGTATGGAGGGGCCTGAGAACTTACGTGGAAGTGTTGGAAAATCCTCTGCTTTGTACAGAACTGACCTCTTCCAAGTTAGTGGGCGAACACCAACTGGGAATTGCATACCCCCCACATGCATAGCAATTGTGTGAGGAATTTTTGCTAAGTCATCTGTTCCCACTGCCACCATCCAAGCTTCAAGGCTACCCTCATCTTCCTGTTCCATTGTGCCCAAGAAAACACCAAACTGACTAACAGCTTTCACAATTTGTCGCTCCCTCCACAAAAGAGGCGGCACACCAATTAACTCTAGAAGAATTTTGAATCTTGGAATCACTGTGGCTGACTCCTCTAGAGGTGTCCAATGTTGGAAAGAGAGCCCCTCTTCCCAAGCTTCGTATGGTGTAGCCTTAATGAATGCTTCAGCAGAGACTGTAGGAGGCAGCCTAATTAAGTACTTAGAGCCCGGCAAAGCACTTATTTGAATATCATCTTTGGTAACCAATCCTGTCTTGACAGCATAATTGGCTATGTTGTCACCCGATTGAACACTTACATTGTGAACAACCACTGCCTTAGATAGAGCTTCCAACTCTATGAAGTAATCTTCATCCCGTTCAATAAAGCAATCAACCTTCTGTGGTCTTCCTTCTGGCATCAAAGGTGGGGGGTACGGCTTCAAGTCTGCCAATAACTCATCAAAGCCCGGTTCAAAATGCCGGGATGGCGTCGGAAACTCAGTCGCTGTTGGTGCAACTGATTTGGGACAATTTGTGCCAATATGGCCATTGGACCAGCATTTACCGCATTTTCTTTGGAAGCGGCAGCTTGCCACAGAGTGTCCTGTTCTGCAGCACTTGAAGCACCGACCCCTCCATTCAGGAAAATGAGGCGAAGGTGGAAACCTCAAGTTTGTCGGGCTGTGGGGAGAGACATAGTAGTAGGTTTCCTGTTGGCCTGTGGGAGAGCGTGGTGAGAAGGGCTTATTTTGCACCACCTGTGAATAGGATGTCTTCCTGGAGTAGGGTGCATAAGGTTTCACCATCTTGGTGGAGGGTTGAGAGGAACGCCAGTGAGATGGGAAACGATACCTTTTCTTGACCTCCTACCAACCGCCATCGTCAATATTCTTCGTAGCTGCAGTGGAGAACATATTCCTGGGAAACGCCTGGGAAGGTAGAGCTTGAGGGGGGATCGCCGGGGAGGGGAGGGCTGGGTTGGAGGCCGCCTTGGCTGGAATCGCCCTTGTAGTCGCCTTAATGGGAGCGCTCTTCATTTTCTTTCATTTTAATCAAGTCAATTGGGATAATGGACAATATCAATTATGCCTCCAAAAGGCTCAAACCCAGAAGACATAGAAAGGCTCTTTTGTAAGTTGTAACTCATCCTCTTTGGCCTTACTGGTTTCTTTTTCTTCATAATGACTGGACTCATCCATTTTTTCCTCCTTTGGGAGAAGGAAATGTCCTGACAAAAACATGGATGAGGGGGATTCAAGTTCATACTGTTTTGTGGTGTAAGCAGTATCAAGCTTTCTATGACCAGAGGGCTGCGGAGATGGTATTTGTGGACCAGGTGCAGCTGCATATGTGGAGGCAGTGAGAGAGACCACCTCCCAATCATTTCCTTTATCTTTCTCCTCCATCTTTATTGATTGCATAAAATGAAAATTAAAAAGGACACATGATCAGCATGAGCAAAGGAAATATGAATTAATAAAATTGCAACACTTGAAAGTTTTATTAGATATCAACACCAGCAATTAACAGCTGTCATATCAAAAGAACGAGAAGCGCAATGTCAGATTTCTATATTCCATAAACAACAGTAGTTGAGAATTAACTTCTCAAGTTTAGAACTGGCATGTATGGAAATGACTGATACCTTGATTTCTTAACAAAACTGGAGCACAAACAAGTGAAGTTTTGAAATTTATTAATAACAAGATGATGCAATGGATAACAATGAAGAGAATATCGGACAAAAAAAAAAAAAAAAAATTACAAATAACAAGATGATGCAATGGAATCCTTTACATTTGATAGATAAAGTCGGTGGTACGACAACTCTCCTAAACATTGTGCATGTTAATAGCCATGCCTTTATACATGCTTTCTATGTATAAGGCTCCTTCAATATAGCAATTAGATAAGACTCTAAGACAATTTATATGGCAAGAACTCATTGAGGAAATTGATTATAAATATTAAACAAATAAAAATGTCCTTTTCAGGTAAATGGTGGTACAAAATTTAGGGATCACATTTTCATAGTGTGTGGAAATTGATTATAACAAATAAATACAAGACTAGACACGCCAATTTGTCCCCGTTTTGGCAAAGTACTATAAATGAAAAAGAATTAGCAGATGAAATATAGATTGATAGCTTAGGCATTACATAGTGGCAGTTTAATGACTGATCAGTTCTCCATGCTAAATACCACTTTAGCCATGTGAGCGTTTGGTGGTGGAATTCAAAATATAAATCATTTTCCCCGTGTGATGTATAGTACTGCAACTCCAAACCAGGGAGATCCACTACTATAAGAACCCAGTGGTTTTTCTTACACACAGGGACAAATAACCATTTTATTGTATCAAACTGTTTCCCAGACAGTTGATTAATAGCCACCGATGCATATTTTTCTGAGTATGTGTGCATCAGGATCTGCATTGTACAACAGAAAAATACTGTAACACATATAAAAAAATAATGTAACAAATGTGAATCAATACTGTACCATAATTATTCAGTACTGTGAAATATGAAAAAAATAATGTAACAAATGTCAAACAAAACTGTAGCAAATGGAACCGAATACTGTAACAAATGATAATACATAGTAAAACAAATTTAAATCAACTCAATTCTGCACAAACCAAGAACTATAACAAACAGAAACTAATAATAGAACAAATTCAAACCAATATTGTAGCAAATAAAATTAAATGAAAAATACAAAAGGAGAATAAAAACTTACTGAGGTGTATGGCGAAATAAAAAACCAAGGGTGAGCAACAGGAGTTTCAAATTGCATGACATGCAAAACGAGCTCAACCAGCTGGAAAAATAATGTAACAAATTTAGACAAATAAAACTGTGGTCAAAATAATGTAACAAATTAACTAATTCTGAATATCAATCATTATAAAAATAATGTAACAAATTTAGACAAATAATATAACAAATGAAGCAAAATACTGTAACATATGATGAAATAGATCAACACATACTAATGTAACAAATTTGGACATACTAAAACTATAACAAATATATTTGTAAACTGAAACTGGAACAGATCAACACTGTGATTAAATAATGTAACAAATTAGACATAATACTTTAGCAAGTTTAGACAAATAATGTAACAAAATATAATTAAAACTAATGCATCAAAACTATAAAATAATGTACTCATACCTCACTGGACAGTGGTACACGGAAATTGAGTAGGTCTTTCAAACAAGAAACTGAGCACCAGAAACCTCCGGGGTTGAGCAGGAAGCCTACTTCATCATTGATGAGTTTCTTGAGCTTCACATTACCCCACCAGTTGTCGAGTATACGGACGTAATCGGCAGATAATTTCTCACGGTGATCATAACCGTATCTTGGTACCGGTGGAGGCTTCTCAGCATCTGCATCACCTCCATCAAAAAACAGACTACATTCAAAATTCCACGCACTCACCTCATGATTGAAGCGTATCTCTTTTGGAGCTTTGTAGTGTTCATGCCCAGCCAGGAATGGTGACCAATTTGCCCAGCTTTGGTCTAACTCAAAATGTGGTTCGTATGTGTCTTCAACTTGAACATCCTGGTATTCTTGGCGTAGCTGTTCGTCATTTTTAACCTTGGCAAAAATCATTCTTGGCTTCTTTGTCATCTTATTCCCAATTTCGACCTTCTTACCCTTCGCAGGTTGTTTCCTTTTATATTGGCGCTTCTTGACAGCTCCTGGTTTTATGCCCTTACACGGGGCAGGTTCAGTACTTTGGCTGCTTTCCACATGTTTTTTCTTAGCAATTTCTTCCTCATAAACTCATCTATAAACAATTTCAAAAACATCACATGCCATTTGATTAACATCTTCTTGTTCTTGGGTGTTCAGGTCCCTTAACCCCTCTTGGGGATTTTCAGCCACCTCCGTCACATTAACACAAACCTAAGAATTATAAACAAAACACTTTATTTGATTCAATGATGTACATCACTCATAAAAAATAATGTAACAGCATAAGTATAACACTGTAACAGTAAATTTGATTCAATGACATTACAATTTATTTGATTCAATGATGTACATCAATATAAAAAATATTGTAACAGTAGAAGTATAATACTGTAACAGTAAATTTGATTCAATGACATTACACTTTATTTGATTCAATGATGTACATCAATATAAAAAATGATGTAACAGTAGAAGTATAATACTTTAACAGTAAATTTGATTCAATGACATTACACTTTATTTGATTCAATGATGTACATCAATCTTAAAAATAATGTAACATAATGAAAATAATACTGTAACAGAAATGATACCTCTTTCGCAGGAATGTCAGCTTGTTCTTGGATTTGATCCACACTTAATGGTTCTCCATCCTGGTGACACAAAAAGTCCTGAAATAAATAAATTATAACAGATTGAATTATAGGATTCATCTTCCTGTTCATGTCATACCTCCTATAGAAAAAAATATAGTACAAAAGAATTAAACTATATAACATCAAGAGGAATACTGTCAAAATGTTGCACCTAATATTAGGAATACTGTACCAGAAGGAAAATAATACTTGGCACAAATAAAGTACAAAAATACAGTACCAACTTAGAAAATACATATTAACAACAGTTAGAAAAAATATTGAACTGTTATTAACCTGTTGAACAGGACTGCCAATATTCTCCATATTGCCGGCAGTGCAAAGTCCTACATCCTCCATAACCGAAGGCTCCTGAAATAAATTAAATAAATATTTCTAAAAAAAATAATAAAGAAATAAAGTAAAAAATTTATAAATAATGTAAACAAAATAAGTCAATCATCTAAAACAATACCTCAGGAAATTGTGTTAACGTTTCCTTTGGAGACTTCCTAATTTCTTCATCGGTCTGGGTTTCATCACTGTCCACTTCTTTCGCTATAACATTTACATAATCATCTTCAGATTGCTGACCTTTTGTGTGATCAACTGATTGGTCAGCTTTCTGAACAGATTGGTCATCTTTCTGAACAGATTGCTCAACATCTTTCTCACCTTTTCCTTCATCTCCTTCTACATCTTCCTCATCTTCTTCATCAGATTCACTTCCTCCCTCATTCCCTGAGTGTCCATCCTGGTGGTCTCCTCCATCATCGTCATCATCTTCTTCTTCCTCATCATTGTCTACCTCCTCTTCAACAACCTTTTCTTTCTCCTGTTCCTTTTCTTTCTCCTCTTCAACTTGCTCAACTTCTTGTGAGCTCTGTGTAAGGCCCAAGTTCAAACTAAAAGAGGGCATTGTTGGATCGTTACGTTTCTTTGATCGCCTCTCGCTTCGCTGGCTACCTTCAACAGCAGCTGTACAATGAGAACAAACTATAACAGATGGAAAATAATACTGTAACCAATAAACAAAAAAACTGTACCAAAGTAAAAATATTGCTGTAACGTATGGAAAATAATAATACAACAAATAAAACAAAATTCAACAACATATACCAAAAAATACTATAACAAACCAATAACATAATAATGAAAACTGAAGACATAAAAACTTACTTTGGTCTTCCGATGTCTTCTTCTGTGAAGCCAACTTTCTTGCAGAATAATTAATCAATAATTGATCAGCTTCTTCAATAATTTTCTGCATGACTTCGGGTTCAATCTCTTCTAGCTGTGGATACTTGGACTCCACATATACAACTTGTGGGTCCAGATCTCCTACCTTAGACTTCAAAAAGTTGCAAGAAACATGTCGATTATATCAATGTCATCACATCTCTGCAATTTGGTTGGATGACGGACATAATCGAGCCAATTCATGGCAATAAAACCTTTCTCCATTACACATTTCTCGCCATTCCAAGGTGCAAGTTCAACATCTTTTATACTTGCTACTTTCAATGTATACCACGTCGCCTTAAATGTTCCCCTTTGTGTTTTCTGGCTTAATCCATGGAACCAGTCGAGATATTGGGCAATTTTTCCCGTGAAACTTCTCATTTTCTCAAATGATGTTTGCTCAAAGAACCACACCTAAAATAAGCATACAAATAAAGACATTTGAATGCAAGTACATTGAATTAAATAAATAATGTAACATATACAAAAAATACTGTAACACATATAAAAAAATAATGTAACAAATGTGAATTAACACTGTACCATAATTACTCACTACTGTGAAATATGAAAAAGAATAATGTAACAAATGTCAAACAAAACTGTAGCAAATGGAACAAAATACTGGTAACAGAGGTACAAATACTGCTCAATATTGAAAAAATAATGTAACACATACAAACCTATAATGTAACAAAGTGAAAAAAATACTGTAACAGATATGAATTAATACTTTCACAAACATGAATACACTAAATTTATATACCAGAGCAGTGACTTAAATAATGCAACATATATAAAATAATACTGTAACAATCTTGAATAAATAATGTAACTGTAACATTCTGACTGTAACTTAGAGGACTTACAAATAATGTAACATACTAGACAGAATAATGTAACACAATTGAATAAAAACTGCAGAATATTGCAATAAAATAACTTACAACAAGTGCAAGGGTGCAACCAGGGAAATTGCCTGCTGGATCAGGTTCCCTGGACTCAGAATCAATTGAATCTTGAGAATTCCGTTCAACTTATATCAAGCCATCTTGTATTTGGCACCAACGGGCACAATTGGGTATGTGGTCATTCAACAAATTGTACACAGCTGTACCCCAGTTGTATTGATAGATCTCATCAATACGCTCAACAAATCTGATTGAGATATGGTAAAAGTAAATTTCAATTAGTTCTAAATAGCAAAATGAAATACAGTATAGTTGTAAAGATATTCTCTGTACCTGAAAAGACTCATCGAGACAGAGCCATGCTTGTTTGGGAACAGTATAGTTGTAAAGATGTACAACACCAGAAGGCCTGTTACATCTTCTGGAGGACTTGAATGGTCATCTATAACTGCTTTGATCACTGTTTCAATGTCCTTCCTAACAATCCGTTTTTTCCCCGGAAAGTATTTTTGTCGAAAAACACTCGACTCCCTTGTAGGTTTCATGTCAACCACTTTGCCTTTTGAAGGCAAGCACAGAAAATGTGACACTGCTTCCTTTGTGAAATAAAGGTGTTTCCCTTTAACATTAAAGTAACCATTTTCAACTGAATAGCAATTAAGAATGGAATGCAAGACTGCATTTGGTACAGAGAGTTTCTGGGGCATTACAAAAAAATGGAGAAAGGGTGTATTGAACAACTTAACACGATGGTTGACGTCTAACTTATGGAAAACGACTTGGTGGATGAATTTCATGGCAACATCAATAACACACTTGTTATTGATGAGACCATGTCTATCCAGTTTGTTCTCTGCAGTAACTAAAAAAAAAGTAAAGAATTAGTAAATGACAGATATTTGTTTCCATCAAGGTAAAACTCTTGTGTGATAAATAAGGTAACAAATGTGTAGAAATAATGTAACAAATGCAAACTATACTGTAACAAATATTAAACAATATAGTTAAGCAAATCCAAAACATACTCTAACAAATGGACAATAATGCTGTAACAAATATCAATCAATTGTATACACCAATGGTCATCTAATGCTTAACTTGTAAACAATAATGTAAAATATTTAAATCAATAATGCAACAGATACAACATAATACTGTAAGAGATATATACCAATCAGGTAACAAATGTTTTATAATAATGTAACAAAATGAAGCACATAATGTAACAAATACAAACTATACTCTAACAAATGTTAAAAATATAGTTAAAAAAATCCAAAACATACTCTAACAAATGCACAATAATGCTGTAATAAATATCATGAAAAAGTATACATCAAAGGTCATCCAATGCTTAACTTGTAAACAATAATGTAACAGATCTAAACATACTTGTAACTTTGAAATTGAATAATTCTATTGAATAGAAAGGATTTGTAATATATACCTTTCCCTATATTGCTCTTTCCTTTTGGATCTATTTCAGATTTAGCATTGCCTTTCTTAGTAGTCCCTGTTGAAGATAATTTCAAACACAAAAATTAAGTAATATGTCTATTAAAATAGAATGTTAAAAAATTTGAGTTATAAACTACACGAGTCAGTGCAAAATACTGCAACAATAACAAATCTAAACCCTAAAATAACAAATCAGAACTTTAAATGAAAAATCTGTCTATTAAAACAGAAAAATCTGTCTATTAATGAGTTAAAACATAACATTTCTAAGTGACGATGGCGATATACTGATGAATATTAAAAATCTGTCTATTAAAACAGAACATTATGAAATTTTACTGATGAATATTAAAGAGAAGCAGTAAAACCTTTGGTATTCGTCTTCATTCCTGTCACAATCGGTAAGAAATCGAGCACCAGAAACGATGGCGATATACTTCGATCTAGTGACGATCGAGTAAGAAATCGAGCACCAGAAACGATGGCGATATAATTCGATCTTGTAAGAAACACAAAGAGGTTGAGAAGATGAGCTTGATCGACAGAGATCAGGTAAGAAGGTTTTCTTCTTTGAGAGAGAGAGAGAGGTTAAGTCGTCGAGTGAGAGAGTGCGAGTGAGGAAGTGAGAGAGTGCGAGTGAGGGAGTCGGTTTAATCGGAACGGTCAAGTGGGGTCCGGTCCGAGTCCCGTCGGGTGATCAACTTCGGAACCGACTTAAGTTTTTCGTATGTGATATATGAAACGACGCTTGGACTCCCCACATATAGTTCGAGCATACAAAACGGTGCGAATGAAATGGCGCAAAGTATAATCCTTTTTGTTTAAATTTTAATTTTATAATTAGGGGACCACACAACTGGATTATCGTCTCCAGTTGAAACTCAACTTTTCACAAGTGATCCAGCAAATGATATCAAAAAATACTATAACTAAGTTGTAAAAATATTGCAACAAAAGTTGTTGAATAATTCCAATCATTTATATTAAGAATTAATTTAATTATTTAAAAAAAATTAAATTAATGCGAACATTATTGTAATATACTTTTGTTATGTTTCTAAATTTTATTTATTAATTACAATTTGTTGAAGTAACAATTGATTTAAATACTTCATTGAAATATCACTAAAATATTAATAAAAAACCAATAATAGTATAACACATGCAAAATACATACTATAACAAAAGAAAGAGAAATAATGATTCAGATATAAAACAAACTATAACAAACAATTTTTACAATTATGAATGACTATATAATAAAAAAAATGAACTGGATTTACAAAATACAACTTTTTGTTGAACAAAAATAAAGTTTAATTTCTAAAAAAAAAAATTAATATCTATCGCATGCGATTCTTCTTTACACAAACATCCATCGGGTTCTTATAAGATGTCTTTGGTGGTCGTCCCTTTCTTTTAGATTTTTGCGGTGGTAAAATATTTATCGACGGTGCACAATTCAAAACTTCATTCGTATCTTGTCCAACAACAACATTCTGATGATGACCTGATGAAGGTTGCATATTAGTTTCCTGACCTATAACATCAAATTATGTCAAAATAATTAAAGAATATTGTACAAATATATAATAATACTATAACAATTATCGAAGAATAATGTACATACTACCTGGGCCATTAAAACCACCCATTGCTTCAGCATTTGATTCACTAATTAAAGGTTGATTTGTCTCAAGTCTAGAAATAATGCCATCCCAATCATGAATAATTGGATTACCTAATATAACAAGTAAAAAAAATATGTAATAAAAGGTATGCAACAAATAATTAAATACTGTACAATATAAAAATGAATACTGTACACATCTGTTACAATATTATACAATTTAAAATTTACCTCTTCCTATAGTTGTTTCGTTTGAAGTAAGCATTGCCTGACCATTTGTGTGCCCAATTACTGCCTGGCCTGTCAAAATAATTAAAGTGATTTGATTATTCATGAATTGTCAAGTGGAAGTAACATATCCCTAATAAATAATCTAACAAACTTACATTAATACAGTACCACTTTAAAATAAATATTGTAACATATATAAACCAAAACAATAATACAAAATATTTCATTTAATAACTTGAAAAGTTTTTTTGAAATACCTTTCCCTCTACCTCTGCCTCGTTTTTTTGTAGCAGTTGAACTATCGCGTAACTCTCCATTTGATGAAACAGTTCCTCTTCCCCTAAAAGGCCTTTGTGCAGATCCACGATTATCATTTGTACTTGTACCATCAACAACATGTCCAGATCCAAATCCAGACAAAACATGTCCTAAATTAAAGTACAAATGAAATAAGGACATTATTTACAAAATAAAAATGGAAACTGGAAATAATAGTAACAGATAATAAAACTGTAACAAAGTAAAAATAATATTGTAACAGATAACGACCAAATAATGTAACAAAAGCAAATGAATATTTTAATATATCCAAAACAACAATGCAATAAAATACTGTAACAGATTAAAAACAATAATGTAGCTAAACTAAGTAAATAATTTAATATATGCAAATAAAACACTGGTACAAATGAAAACAAATACTGTAATTAAGTACACCAATAATGTAGCAAACTAAATCAATAACATTATTATTGATAAAAAAATTAACCTTTAAGTCTGCTCAGAAGATCCTCTAAACCATTAAGAACATCATTTTCCTTCTCATCACTAACACAACCTAAGTTAAGTAAATCTTCAATTATAGGATTCATCTTCCTTGTCAGATCATACCTCCTATACAAAAAAATATAGTTCAAAGGAATTAAATTTTATATAACTTCAAGAGGAATACTGTAACAGATTGAACCTAACATCAGGAATACTGTACCAGAAGGAAAATAATACTAGCACAAATAAACAAAAATACTGTACAAAAGTATAAATATTACCTATTAATTTCAACAGATGAACCTTCAGGACAGCCAACAGGAATCAAGTCTAAGCGGAAGTTGTCCTTCCTCCATCGATCTAGGATGTACTTTTGACTGACATAAAACTGTTTCTCATGTTTCAGGACCATTATGGAGTGTGCACATAAAATTCCCGAGGATTCAAATTTTTTGCAAATACAAAAAAATTCTTTTGTTGGACCATTGTACTGAACTTCAAAAGTCTTTCCAAACATGTCCTGAACCTCATAGACCTTTGTATACTCATCTAAATGTAGTTTCAAAACACAAGTGAGATTCAAAGACTCTCTGACCTCATGTTGAAACTTGTAAAAAATGGTATTCGTGTATAAGGTACAAAACTGTTTCTCAATATCTAATTGAGAAATCAAAACTGGTGTTATACTCTTGTCCTTGTGGTCCATGTAATGTTCCCTCTGCCATATTTTACTTAACCCAGCTTCAAAATTAACAACAAACTCAGCAAGGGTGGATTTGGTCCTAAGAAAACTATAAAAAAAGGCATTCATACTCTCTACCCTTTGGGTGGTATTCATGCCAGCCCAAAACCTATCATTCAAGAATACCGGGACCCATTTACGCCTCTGTCTGAATATACTCTTAAACCATGCCTCATCTTCGTATCCAATCTCCATCATTAAGTTTGTCCAACTTTCCTCAAACTGCAACGGTGTTTTCGCTTCATACACAGTTGCCTTCACCAAATAGGTTAATGCATCCTTGTATTCATGAGCACCAAACTTACTTGATAGTTTGTGCAGAATGTGCCAAGCATAGTATCTATGCACAGTGTCATCTCCTAAAACATACCTGACCATGGAACATAATACTGTAATGAATGCAATGAAATAATGTAACCGAATGCATGAAATACTATAACACACATGTTAATTAAATGAAACAATAAATTCTATACTACAACATAGGGATTAAATACTATAACAAATGGCAATAAATAGTGTACATCACCTACCCCAAATGATGTATGTCAACTAACAGACCCAATTAACACAATAAATGTTGAATAATCTTGTCAGTCAACAGTTCCAATGATGTACCTCAATTCATTCAATACTGTGTAATACAAAAAAAAAAATTATTACATAAAAGATAAACACACCTGATGCCTTTCTCAATACTTGGGCACTGATCAGTCAAAAGACCACCAGGTTTCACACTGTTCATGCAAGATAGAAACTTATTCAGGCACCATGTATAATCCTCCTCGGTCTCTCTTCCAAGCAGTGCACAGGCAAAAATAATAGTCTGCCAGTGATGGTTCACACCAACAAAAAGAACCAGTGCCATGTCATACCTGAAAAATAATAAAATTACACTTATCACAAATACCTGAGTATCATAACATTACTCTGTAACAGAAGAAAGATAATACAGTAACATATGTAAACCAATAATATAACAATAGCAAATCAATACTGTAATATATGCAACCCAACAATGCAAAAAACTGTAACAGATTTAAACAAATACAGTAACAGATGCCACAGAATAATGTAACAAAAGTAAATCAAATATTGTAATATATCCAAACCAACAATGCAAAACAATATTGTAACAGATGTAAATCAATAATGTAACAACACTAAATAAGTACTGTAATATATGCAAACCAACACTGGTACACATGAAAACAATTACTGTAATAAACCAAACTAAATCATAACATTACTCCAATCACAGATACTGTATATTATTGAATAATTGCACAAAAAAAAGTCTAAAACTAAAATAATACCTATTGGTAAGATATGTCGCATCCATAACAACCACATCATTAAAGTATTTGTAGGCAGCTCGACCTCGTCCATCAGCCCAAAAAATGTTCCATAGACGACAATCATTGGTATGCTTGTAGGCATACCAAAAATTATCATCACACTTCTTTTTTTTATCAAAATAGTCTGCAAGTAACGAAGCATCATCACCACCAAGCGCCCTCAATTTAGTCCTCTTGTACTTATCGATGTGGTTTCGGGCATCCTTTCGTGTAAAAGTCCCCTTGAAATAACCACCAGCCATTTTTAATACCAATTCAATGTTATCGGTAGTCGACAATCCTTGGTCGGAATTATATTCAAGCATATCTTGAAATCTCTTCGGAATATACCTATAAGCAGCAGTGATTATAAAAATGAACCTGAAGTGAGTTAAGGATTTTTATATAGAAATAAACAAATGGAAAACAACAAAACAACAATGTAACAAATGTTAATAAACACTGTAACAACAATCAACTAACAATGTAACAGATCTAAACTACTAATGTAATACAACTAAAAAAATAATGTAATATATGCACAAAAATAATGTAACAGATGTAAAAAAAAACTGTAATATACCTATAAGCAGGGATAAGAAAAGATGATCCTGGAGTGAGTTCATGATTGTGATCTAAATCTAATTTGCTAACTCTCCATGATCCAGTAAGCTCAGAGTATCTGATTTTTAAAAACACCTTGCAGTTTGCATTTCCCGAAGGCCTGCGCCTCTCCGGAAAAGGTTCTCCAGCTTGAACAGTCTCGCACTTTGCTCTGAATTTAGTGCATTGAAACCTAACAGCAACAACAGTATCACCTTTCTTGTGGCTGGTCCTCTTGCATACACCAAACCCAGACTGAAACCCATAAAGCCTCTAGAAATCATATGCTTCTTCAATGGAGTAAAAATCATCACCAATTACTGGTGGACTTACTAAACCATTTTCTGCCACCTCAGCTCCTCCAGATCTGTCACCTAACCGAACATCAGGTTCTCCTTCTACCACCCCATCATCACATAAAACATTTAAATCGAAATTGTGGATCTCTGAATTTCCAGAATTGTCACTTGCCCTCTCTAACAATATTTCTGGTTCTATATTTGGTTCATCACATCTAACATTCAAATCCCACTCAAATGTTGATCTATTTTCCCCAACTTGATCAACTTCACCAACTTGAACTATATCAGCTAACAACATATCAATTCCTAAATTATCATTCAAATCAATGGCCATTGTATGAGAACCTGTAAATATAAGAAGCAAACACTGTAACAAATGAAACTAAATAATGTAACAAACATAAATCAACACTTAAATAAAGAAAAACTAATAATATAAGAACTTCAAAAAAGTACTGTAACATTAATGAATGAATAATGTGACAAATGTAAACAAATCATGTAAATTCTATTATCAGATGGGAAGATCAACAATAAATACTATAACAAATGCCAACAAAAAACAGCAGCAAAAATAATAACATACTGTAACACTATTATATCAACACTGTAGCAAATGATGACTATTGTCTGACAAAACAAAATGGAAACTGAATTCAGAAAATGTTCATACCGAAATATAAAAAATAATTAGAAATCCATGCTGAATCTAAATCTGGACTGTCGTCTTAATTTTGAAAGGCAATTGATACAAAAAAAATATGAAAAAAAATGAAAATTACAACCTAATTTCGTAAAATGAACGATGACATACTGCAAAAATTGAGAAAATCCAGATTATGAAAGGCAATTAAGTGAGCAATGAAGAACTTACTTAATCCGATAATTAAACCTCTGATTATATGATATCGCCTTCCAATCGTCAGAATGATAGCAACGCCACCAATGCTGTAAAAAATAGGAAATAAAAATGTAACAATTTCGAAAAACAACTGTAACAAATGTAAATGGATAATGTACATTGGTAATATCAAATGGGAACGTAAACAAAATATACTGTAACGAATGCAAACAAATACAGCAACAACTATCGTAACAATAATGTAACATGTGCAATCCAATTAATGTAACAATTCTGAAAAAATACTGTAAGAATAATAAAATAAAACTGTAACAAATGAAGACTATCGTCTGACAAATCAAAATGGAAATTCAATTCAAAAAAGTTCATACCGATGATCAAAATCGTTAAAAACAACCACTGAATATAAATCTGGACTCTGATCTTAATTTTACTCAGTGAGCAATGAACTACTTACTGATATCGCTTTCCGATCAGCAAACCTCTAATCGCTCGAGATGCAATCGCTAGATGTAATGGCGGAACGAAATGCAATCGCGAGATGTAATGGCGCAAGGAAATGCAATCGCCAGACGCAATCGGGAGAGAAAAGAAAGGAATCGCCAAAACTCCGATCAGCAAACCTCCGATCGCGCGAGATGCAATCGTAATGGCAGAACGAAAAATGCAATCGCGAGATGTAATGGCACAAGGAAATGCAATCGCCTGATGCAATCTGGAGAGAAAAGAAAGAAATCGCCAAAAAAAGGAAGCGAGAGGAGATGAAATCGGGAAATTTTTGAATTAGCGGAAATGAAATCGCCAAAATAGGAAACGTGTAAATGGCGGAAAGTGCTGTTTATATAATGGAGGGGCACTGACCGTTAACGACGGTTAATCAAGTTGGATAGGGTTGGATAGGGTGTGGGTAAAATCTGGGTACAAAACAATGGGTATAGAAACCTTTTCTCTAAAAAATATATATAAAAACTTTGTACTTCTATTATTATATATAAACTCTTCTCTTGTACCATCTACAATCCTATATCAATTTCCAACAGGCTTGACTTATCCATGATGTAAGAGATTATTAAAACTCTTTAAAAAGTAATTTAGGTTGTTTTTTAAATTTCCGTCATCTTTTTAGTATGCATATGTTTAAAATTTCTAAACAAATCAGTTCTTTTGGTTACTTAGTTACGTTAGAATTGTTCAACCGTATGCCTAACTTTTGTGTGTTATATTTCGTAGTTTATAAAATAGAAAATTAAAATTGTTAATGTGGTATTCTTTTCTGAAACAGTACATGTATTAAATTTGAATCGATTTAGAAAATATATAGCCTTTTATTAAAGAATTTAATATTCTAACAGTAAAATTGAACAGCTAACTTTGTAATAAATAACAAATTAAATTTCTAATTAATTCAAACTAGATAAACGCCCCAATCTAAACCAGAGATCAACAATTTCAAGTTTTTAACCTCTCTATGGCGCACAAATATAGATCCGGTATAAAATCAAATTTGGGCGTCATAAACATTTCTTACACCTGGAATTAAGTAAACTAGCATAATTACTCTTAAACCCTTCAAAGTTCAAACCTCACAACTTTTCCTCCAAAAAAAAAAAGAACAAAATTTATACCTGAATTGCGAGCAAAGGCCATTTAAACCCTTCGAGATTCATAACCCCGGTATAAGGAATAAGCTCCTTCATGATCTTCTCCTTCTCGGCCTGATTTCCTTCAGCTGCCAACTCCACCACCTCAATCCCCTCAGCCGCTGCCTCTATAACCTCCACCCCTCCTTCGAACCCTTCATCACCATTGCATTTCACGTATAACGCCTTTTCGTCATCTTGACTCAGCCTCCCTGCAAGAGGGTAAAAGAATCCCAACGCCTCTGCCAACCCATTTTTCAATTTACTGACAATGTCGGTAAATTGTTGCTCTGGAGTTGTTTTGTAGAGGAGGAGTTTTTGGTTGTAGTAGAAGGTTATGTATGGGAGATCGAAGGTGGCAAGGGGACATGTGGCGAGTTCGGGTTTCTTGGAGGGTTGTACAGTGGTGGTGCCGGTTACTTTGACGGTTGTCTGGAGTTTCCCGTTCTCAATATGCTTCCCATTCTTTATTGCCATTTTTTTGTTTTGATGTTCATTGTGTGAGTATCTCCTGCTTAAAAAAAGATTGCTCACCCGGAAGATGATGGCAAGGAGAGGCTTCCCGTGTTCTCCAGTGTGTGAGACTTGTGGATTGCGTAAGATAGAGTCGGTAATGCATCTATTTTTTAAATGTCCAAAGGGGGTCCGTTTATGGAATAGAATGGAGACCATCATAGGGGTTTGTCTCATGTCTTGAGCGAATACAGTGGTTGATAATTGGAACAAATCGGGTTCTAACACAGCCAACTCTGGTATGGGGAAAAAACAGTGGTCATATACTTCATCTCAACTTGCTGGTCAATTTGGAAGCAACAAAATAAGAAGATTTTTGAGGACAAGGAAACACCACTCACGATGATTGAAGAGTGCATGCTGCAAGAAGCCAAACTGTGGATAAGAAATTGTTTACTTATTTTCGTTGTGTGAGGGAGAAAGAGAAGAGTTCTGAGAACTGAGGAAAATGGAGAAGAGTTTGGATATTTATGTTGAGACTTGAGACTGGTAATGGGGTGATGATAAATAGGTCACAGGTGCTGAGAAAGTGAGAACAGAACTATTGCAAAAGTGCAACCAGAGGGATTTTGTCTCTGCTGTTTTTTGAGAAAAATAAAAGTTGATCTTTGTCGTTGGATCAGGAAACACATGCGTTCCCCATAAAAATCAATGGTTAAGATGTGCTCAGGGGCAAATGTTTAGACATACACTTGTGTGCAGTCACAAGTAATTAAGAAAATAAATTATTTGTTCTCATAAACTGAACATTTCTCTTTAATAGGCTATATTTTTTTATTTTGTTAATAATGAATAAAATGGTTACTTTATAAATTTAAAATGAGTTTCAATAGAAAATTAAATAAATGGAGTAAATTTGTGAGTTTTTGAAATTTAGAGAGAAATATGATATTATCGGAAATATAATTTCAAGGTTTTTGAGGGACATAGATGAAATTCCTCCAAAGAGTTATGTTGTGGAATTCATTAACAATAATCTGCGTAGACTTAATGATCCGAAAAGACTTGGGCACTACAGCGGCTGCTTGAGATTTTGTGCTTGAATTCCAACCTCAGAAGTTCAAATGCTATATATGTTCACAACAATCACTTGGTCAATGAAAAACAAATTATGTTCAACAACTACTTTGAGAATTATCGATGTTAATTGTATATAATGGCAAGCAAATAATGTAGGTCATCAACATGTTAGGTAATTTTTATTCTTTCAAAAAAAAGAATGAAGAAAACAAAGCAGCTGACACATCTTTGAAAGGGTCCACCTATCTGTCCCCCATAAAACGTCCCCTATCTGTCCCCCACATAAAAACAAAAAAAAACGCGAAAAACCACCCAGAAACGCGTTAATCCGGCAAAAGACATTCGGACGCAACAAGTATTCAACCATCAATATATATGTATTCATTCTGCTGCCAAGAAGTATTCAACCATGGTCTGCACATTAAGAACGGCAAAATTCATTCCAACGACAACCTGGGGAGAACGCAAACGTCCACATCAATACCGTACTTAACTGTGGGGACCATTAACGTCCTTTGAAAGCGACATGGAAGGTAATGCACACTTTAAAGAAGTATTCAACTGACATATTCAACAACAATAGAGAAGTATTCAACAGAAAACACTTCTCATATGATTCCAGTAAATTATTCACATAAGCTATTCATCTTTAACCTTAAAGTATTCAACTGTAATGGACAAAGTATTCACCTTTTAACTGTCAGAAAACACTTTTGAGAAAAGTATTCATTTGTTTTCGCCAAAGTATTCAACATAAAACATACAGTATTCACTTGATAAATATTTACCAAAAAATACTCATTCAGCAAAAAAATCACACTTTACAAATATTTTTCATGTGTAAATTAAAACTAACTGCACATGAAAATACTTTACAACTGATATATTCAACCACAATAAAGAAGTATTCAACACAAAATACTTAAATATTCAACTGTAATGTACACAGTAAATTATTCACATAAACTATTCATCTTTAACCTTACAGTATTCAACTATAATGGACAAAGTATTCACCTTTTTTACACAACATGTTACTCAGTAAAAATTACCCTTAAAAAAAGTAAATACAAGCATAACATGTTAATCAAGTACAATCAGAAACTATAATTCAAATAACAAGTTAAGACTCAAACAATTCCAAATAACAAACTACAATTAAAATAAGCAAATACAAATTCAGTTTTCGACAATGCTAACTTCAAACAACTTCAAACTTCAGATCATTCATTTCATCTATAAAGCATCCTAAATGCTAACAGGACACGTTCGACGCTGATCATTCGCTAAAAAATTTCACAAATAAAAAAGAGTCAATTTCATATACTGTCAAATTTTAAAATAAAGAAATCATTCTTAATAATTTTTAATTAAATATACTTCAATTAATAATAATGCAGAACAAATTTTAATTAAATATATAGCAAATAAAATATAACATTTTATTTTATAATAATATTATTGTTGTAAAAATATATGAATAATTTTTCTTACGAAAATAATGTACTCTAGTTGGATTGAACTTTACTTAACCATACATAATTTAGTTGGCAGATGATTAAATTTAATTTGGATCTCGTCAAATAGAATCTAAATTCATTATGTTTTGAATTAGATAAGTTAGATTAATTAGATTGCAATTAAACTCCACAAAAACCGTTGCAAAACAGGTGGAAAAGAAAAGTGAAAGCTGCAAGAGTTTTGTCCTCGGATTTTGTGAAGCGCGAACAAAAATGATAAAAATGCTCTCGTTGAGTTTGACGGTTAATTATAGTTTGAGTTGGGAAGTTAATTGTGGGGGACGTTTAGGGGAAGGAAGCTCGGGGGATCATATAATTACCCTCTTTGAAAAGCATCTCATTACCTTCCAAGATAGAGACAAATTTGAGTTCTTTCTAAAATACTTAAATTCCTTATCTGGTACCGAACAGATATCATATATATGCTGTTTGTTTAATCAGCCGCCTCTGTTGATTATATGCATTGATTCTGATAGAGGAGAGGCTTCGACATCTAAAACTATTTGGGCTTCTTCATTAAAATTTTCTGTGAATGGAAATGTTTTGGTTTAACTTCAACAAAACGACCTATAACTTTTGATTTATATTGATCTTTAGTGTTCCCCCCATCACTTACACCATTGGCCTCCACTATTATTGTTTTTCTATGGTCAAAGTTATATCAGGCTGAGTTGAAAGATAAGAGCTTGGAGAGTGATAGGACCTTCTCCAGTTCTCTTCTAATTATTGTGCATACATAACCTTCACGCAGAATAAAATAGAAATGTTACTTTTCAACAGAGCCCTTGCATTATTGAAAAATCTTTCCTGAAATAAAGGTCCAACAGTGAGCCACGAATTGCACAAGGAATTAAGACAAAGTTAAGGCTTAATATTTGGAAAATGTGGTTCTGAAACTAAATTTCTTTCATTGTACTTATACTTTCTACAGCTTTTAGTATTGATTTGAGCACACCTTTCTGATGAGTACTGCTAAGAGTAATTTAATCAACATTTATTATTATTTTATAACCCTCAATGAAATGGTTCATTATAACCTGCACTGTAACAAGAGGCTTTCGAGTGTTTTGATCTTGTATAATTATTGAGAAATGGTTCATTATTTCAATAAAAAATAATAAAATAAAAATCAAACCTTCGAAGTGTTTTGTATGAATAATTTATTGCACACTACTTATTTTCAAAAAAATTGCATGTGCATATGATATGACGTTTATACTTAAACGTTTTTTGCAGTAGTACTAGCGGGTATATCAACGTCAATAGTTAAGTTCTTTGCAATTTAAACCTTTGTAAATTTTTTTGTTGAATCTGACCTTGTTAAATTTAAATCCGCTACTATATATATATATATATATATATGGTGGGCATTAAATTTAAATTAGGCATGTGGCAAGTTCAATTGATTATTTATTTTGGCACTGCATAATGGAGTAAAGTGAAAATAGCCTATGAATTTCAGCATAATTGATGAAAATTAAAAGAACCTTAGTAATTCTACGAAACCATCTATATACATCCTAAGAGATCAACGTCTTTTTCGAAGAACTATACGGTTGATTCTTGTTTAACCCTGTATGTTATGAAATGTATCGGACATGGTTTATTTAAAACACAATGTATGTTAGAGGTATATATACATGGGTCGGAAATCGTGTATAATTTATCGACCTCTTTATACACGATGAATGTGAAAATGATTATGAAACCGTGTATTATTAGATTTCCAGACTGTTGATGAAAGTGCAAATTAATGGTGGAGTAAAGTGCAAGGTCATTAGTTATTCTGTGATTTTTTACTAGCACAAAAAAATCACTAAAATTTTATCCTTTATTTATAAACTAATATTCGAATTACTAAAAATAAAAAAACCCACAACTTCAACTACTACTTCCGATGTCGTGATCCTCTAATTCCTTCCACTGTGTTAGCACTAGACTCATCATCAGTTTATACAGAAGAAATAATTGTAAGTTAAAATAAAAATTACTATTTGTTGCTTGAATACTAGTTGCATGCACTATCTGTTTTGATGTTGATCTACTAGCTGACGCGCGTTCAAAATATTTTAATACAATATAAGTTAAACAAAAGAGATCGAAATATGTTTTCACGTATGTTACATATATCAAGCTAATTAAATAAAAAAATGTAACATGTTCAAATTAACAGATAGAAAAGAATTAAATACTAGAGGGTTCAAATATGTCTCTATATTTAGTGCCTTCATTTTTTAAACTTTAATAATTTAAATTTGAAAACTCAAATATCAAAAGAACCAGTAAATGTGATTTATGTTATTTTCTCTAAAAACACATAAAAAGTTTATCACTTTTGGACTTGTAAGTAAAATGCACAATATCATTATTTTCTTTACATTCACGTCTAGTTGTAAAATGCTGGTAATATATACATGTTAGTTGTCATGTTCATCAAGTCAATTGAGATGATGTACAATATCAACTATAAATTGCAACCTCAGTGTCATAGAAAACAATAAAAAAAAATTGTATATGATTGGATCCAGCAATTAGGATTACGTACAAAAGCGAAGTCAACTTTGATTGAAAATAATTATCCAGATGATGATCCAGATCTAAACTCAAATATATATATATATATATTCTCTTACCTTAGAATGAGATATGAATTGTTTTTCTTCCTCTTATCTTCGATCGATTGATTCTTATTTCGATCAAAATTCACCATGGTTAATGATTTCATACTTTCAACTATATTTTTCACTCTCTTCCGTCTCTTATAATCTTTTTAGATAGAGCACCAAATTAATCTAGCTGTTTCCATTAATATTCGAATTGTATATATATGTACTCATTTGTTATTTTTAAGTTATATTTTTTTATTGTTAGATATGTAAAAGAGATTGATCAGCTCCATCAAAAAAAAAAATTCTTCCAATCACAGGGTAGAAAAGAGAAATGAAGAGACAAATTAATTTAGAGAGGAGCGGGTTGGACTTGAATGTGAAGACTAAAGATGCAGTTGAGGGGTGTGATCTCTACAAGAAATATACTATTTTCGATTATTTTGATTGAGAGGCTCGGATAAATCAAACACGGGTTCTACATAAAAAATAGTGATTGAAAACTGAGTAAAAGTATACATGATTTGTTCTCGAAAGACCGTATATGACGTAGTACAACCGTACATGGTTCATTATTATTTATTAAATTGTGTACTAATCGATGTGACTTCTGGACATGGTACAAAATTTCCAGACTGTGCATGTGTGTATGTTGGAACTTTTTTCTTGCGAGCTCTTCCTTCCATTACACAACATATGTTTTGAAAATTTTCCCATCGTATAAGATATGCTGTTGATGGTTAATGTTTTTGTAGTAGTACTGGTGTATTCAAATGAATGGCTAAGTTCTTTATTGTTTA
>CAXKVW010000908.1:0-38133 GCA_964058825.1 Carex arenaria
GAACACTCCTTTAAATTCATTCCAGCAGAATGTCAGTCATGAGAAAGCTGAGGTTTATAATGTAATTTTCTTCTCTGCTATTAGATGAGGGACCACCATTAATTTTAATCAATAATATCAATTAACATTTAGACAATAAGAAAAAGACTTGCAAGAAGTACTGAAAAGGAGAAAAACAATGCATATTCTATGTCGAAATATAACTTGCAAGTAATCACAACAAGTCATAAGACCAAGTGATAGGTGTCATCAGCAAAGATTATGTATGTTTTGTTAACCCTATCAAGTCATGAATTATTAATAAAATGATTTTAGAAAGATTTTAATTCTAAATATCTTACAAGTAGAGTTCATTCAAATTAAAATTTAGTAGATATCCTTAGATTTTTCAGAGTCATTTGTAAAGATGTTGTTATTAGAGCAAAAAACAAGCATCTCTCCTGTGTAGCAATTTATTCTCCATAATTTAATTTTTCATATAATCAAATCATTTATCAAAATGACATCTGAAATTTTGCTTCAATAGAAACTAACATTTTGTTCTTCCACAATTCATAGCAAAACAAAATTCTATTCCTAATTAAATAGTAAAAAAAAAAAACATTTGAACAAAAATGATTTAACATCTCATGTTATACATAGGTCAGACATGTATCAAAATGAAACAACACATAAGTATGCTACATATACCATAGGCCGATTACAAAACAAAATATTACCAAAATAGATAAGTGTCAGATTCGGAGATTAAAACCTCGGTATATGCATATACCTTGAAATGATGGGTTCGACCATTATCTCGACATTTGGAGATGCCATGTGAATAGGAGAGAGTTCATTTCTTATTTTCTCTGCTATATTTGGTATATTCTTAAGATTCCTGTCACAGAATATGTTCATATTCTTGAGATTTGCAGCATTTCGTAGAAGAAATTTTGCGAAGACGAAACAATCCTCCGACAAATAGTCATCCAAATAAAATGTGGCAGTTGTCAGGTGATGTTTAACACAATCAGCTGCCAATTGTTTCTCCCAAAAATTCAACTCCAGAGCATTAGAATTATAGTTGGAGTAAAGCGTGTGAACCTAGAATCACAATGAAAGAAGAAAATCAATTAAAATTTCTTAATAGATTAACAAACTTTCCATTGATGGTTTTTTTGTTCTAATTCTTACATTAGAATGATTTCGCATTCTTATCTATGTGTGACTCAATGCTTCGTCCATTTGTTGACCAGATTTTAATGGTCTGTAACTCAATACCGGTATTATCCAGCCAGAACTATTTCATCCTCTTAATCTTTATTTTCTTATTTATTCAATTTCTAGCTAAATTTTGACTATTTATTGCCAAACTATGCCAATTAATCCTCAGTAAATGCTCTATCTTAGAGATAGTTACTGGCACATAGGTAGTGATACTTCGACAAATTATAATCTCCGTCAAATTCAGAGAACTATTGAGCAAACATGATATGGCCATATTGAAAGTATTGTAATTGAAATACTTACACAAATTATAATCTCCATCAAATTGGGAGAGCTGTTGAGCAGACATGATATAACCATATTGAAAGTATTGTAATTGAAGGGGAAACAAAGGCATAATTTCTTAAGCTCGACCAAGTAGCACTCTGGGGATAGCCTTGTTGGTAAGGCCATCCTAGCTTTTGACAAAATCTGACATAAAAATCATTACAGACATAACTATTAGAACTAGTTGGCAGTAACAGTTCATTGGTTTATAAATTATATTTTTACAAGAGCTGAGCTATAATATTATTATATATATTTTTAGACTAGGTCAATTCCAGTATTGAGCAGGTTTTGCGAATTATTTCAATCGGCTATAGTGTGCTGTGATAATTAAAAAGATAAATACATAACTGACTTGAACTTAATTAGAAAGATACCATGCGGTACGCATTGGAGAAGTTCAGATGAAGATTCTTAACACTGCAAAGCCCGTTTAGAAAAGCCATAAGATTTGTAGCCTCACTGGTCCCCTCTCTGAAACCTCCGTCACTCTCCTCATCATCAGAAGAGGCATAACCGCTAGTCTTCCAGATATCATAACTATTATCAAATGAAATTGCGACAGAGACCAGTCGTGGCACACTTTCAAGCACTACTCCAACCGGCCATCCAAAACTGATCACCAACACTGACAATCTCGGTGAACGACGAATGACAATGTTCTTGATCTTGAGACAATCAGTAATGACCAATTTCTCCATTGACTTGCACTGTGAAATCATCCTTTGAAAGTCGTCATCAGCCACTACAACTCCGCAGAGCACCAGTGATTTGACCGACCGAAGGCCGGTTAATGTCGACGGCACCACCAGCCAACAGTTGTTGATCTCCAGCTCTACAATCGTGTTGCAAGCAAACACTGGTGAGGGTATCCGGTAGTAGCAATCGATGTCAGTGTTTGAGATCGACAGATTCTCCACACCAGCGGCACAGATATTGCCAAAAACCTCGTAGAAATGATCTTCACATGGTTCAAGTATATCAACAGCTATGTGGAATTTCTTGAGAGCAGTTTTGCGCGAACGAAGAACAGAGCATAATGCATCGATCCATTTGATTTTGTAACTGTTTTCCACATAGGACTCGGGTACTGGATTGAAGTTAGGATCCCTGGGGTTGAAGGTGGAGGCAGTGATTTTGAGGGAGGGGAGTGTGGGGAAGAGTGGGACCCACCGCTTGGAGATGGCGGTGGTGACAGCCGCATCACGGATTTGGAGTTTGGAGATGATGGCGAGGAGGATATCATCAAGAAGAAGGCTTATGTAGTCTCGGTCTGGTTGTTCTTCCTTTTTTTGTCTCTTCGCTTGTCGTTCGGCCATCTCTGTTTAAATTTAAGAGAAAACAAACTAATTTTATTGATTTATTATATAATTTCAATTTCTCATCCGATGCCTACTTATAGACTATAAAATTTAAAGAATTATTAAATACTTTCCTTATTAAACAATAAAGGAAACCGCAAAGGCGCAAAAGGGTTTCTAGAAATATGTTTTTATGAAAGCGGAGAGACATGAGCGTCTAACGGACGACGGTTAAGGGTAATAATATTGACAGAGCTACTTTGGCTGTACGCAGCCCATGAAACATATGATTTTCCATCGTCTCTTGATTTTACGCTGCGTGAAGTCAAAATAGCTCTGTCAATAATTTAAAACAATAAAGAAATATTTGTCAGTAACTACTAATCAACACTATCAATCTCCTCTCTCCATCCTACCATCTCTCTCACGTATCGATACCAGTTGATCAACCGACAAAAGTTTCTCCCTTTAGAGGAGAAATTTGGTGCAATTCGTTGTTCTTTAGTAAAGCAGTGCAAACCGGTGCTTACGTTCATACAGATCGATCTGATCAACAAGGAAGAATGCAGTGCCATTGATTATGTACTAGATAGGGTATGCAATTTTTTTTTAATTGGCATTTGTCAAAGACCATATACCATGACTGTTTGAAAATTAATTTGATTTTCAGTTATGCAAATTTCGGTCAATTAATTATCGAAATCACCAGTTCGAACAAAATTTGTGTGATCAGATCAATTTCCTTAGTTTAATTTATTACGCAATCTTGATTAGATCATCATGTTCTTTGATAAATAGCGCTCCTTATATATATTGCGCATGTTTGAAACCAATTTTTAAAAATCTAATAACTGGTTCTGCTATAAATCGAGATCAGCGACTGAGAGCGCTTTACTGGTTAAAGAAAGATCAAATTGGCTAAAGAAAGAAGTTCTCATTCCAAAAATAACCTAGCTACCCATAATTACACACCTAAGTTCAGATTTTGCGATTTCAAAAGAGGAAATCGAATCGATCTTTAAGAAAATTCAAACCAGACTTAATGAACCAAATTTTAGGCAATTTTGAGAATAGATTCGACCTAAACAAAAACCTTTAAAATTTGTGCCTCGAAGATTTAAATTTTCAAAGAAAAATTTGTTCCAAAAAAAAAATACAAGAAGAATACGCATACTTCAGTATATAATAGGATTTTAAGTAATCTGATGGTGGTGTAATAGTTAGGTTTAAAATAATTACAGAGTGAAAGAGTTAATTAGTCTACAAATAAAAAAATAAAAATCCCCTAACACATACTCAACCAAGTTAGTTTAAAGAGTTCATTATACAAATTTTTGAAAAAATCCAAAAAAACTACCGTTGGACAGAAAATAATAATTTTGATTGTTGGTTATATCATCATATTTTCTTCTCTTGTTGAAGCTTTAAATAAATAAAAAATATGAAAATTCCCTCATTACCATAGTTTGGATAAGAAAAAATTCACGATTTGACAATGATTTTATCAATTCATTTTTTCTTTTAAAAAAACAGAAAAAGCAACGATACAATAAATTCTCAAACTATTTTTGTTCAAAATTTAGTTTCGGGTACCAAAAAAATCTAGATGCTTATATCAATTGGGTATTGAGCATTCATATAAGTCCATGTAGAAATGACTCTAAGACAAAAATATATATATATATAAGAAAAATAAACATAATAATACAAGAAACAAAGTGCTTAGATTGATTACATACCTCGATTTGAAATTCAAAATCTGAATCGACCTATTTGCTTGGAGAATTGAACTTCAGATGAAACAAGTCGGGAACAAAATTTGGGAGAAATTGGATCTCTTGAGTGAATTTCTTCTAAGTGCTTATTGCTCTCCTGTTTTTCAAAGTTTGAAGAGAAGAGAAAGAGATATGGAGAGGTTTATTACAATGACTAACCATGAGTATTTATATGGATGAGAGTCGGTTCCATTATTCTACCACTTCTATTTTAGTAATTTTCATAAAAAAGAATTATGTACTATACATTAAATTTGGAAAGTGCTATTTTCAACACAATTATTGCAATATTTAGCTCAAACTTTTTTTTTTATCTGCATATCTATTTTATTCTTCTACTATTTGGTTCTCTTATCTCTCTTATTAAAATAAGGAAAGAGTAAAAAAGGAAGGTACTTTTTAAAGAGAAAACTTTGCTTATATCCTTGCTAAATTATGCTTAATAATAGTGATCTAAACTTGGTAAAGTGTTCTAAAAATCTAACTGTTCATGAGCATGCACCGCATGTACTTGTGCACAGAAGAGGATTGCAGATCCATGAGCATGCACCGCATATATATATTAATTTTTCAAACTTTTCATCTATTAAATCATAAATAAATGGAAATTATACTAGTATGTTATATTTTTTATTTTTAACTAATTAAAATTTTTAAAGAAATCTATTACATAAATTGTGATTTTTTTTAAATACACATATGTATGCACTATTTCACCATATCGCATACTGCTTACGTAACATGTACCTATGCAGTGATTAAATATACGCATATTAAAACATGTATTTTAAAATAGAGAAAATGTAATATCCCAGTGATTGATCCGGATTATTTCCACAATGTTTTATCCACTTTCTAACAAACTCTAAGAGCATCTGCATTACAACTAGAGAAGGAAATTTGTCACGGCGTGACTAGTCACGTCACGGAACGTATGTCGATTACGTGACATGATTCGCGTGACGCGTGACGCATGACGTGACCGCATTCGAGCAAAAATTACACGTCACGCGAACCAGTCACGTCACGTCACAGTATAAAACATAGAGTATCCAACTTTTTTGGTATGTATAGAGTATTCAGATTTTTCTTTTAGTGTAGGTTCAGTGATACTGGTACTCATGTAGTATTAATTTTTATTTTCTCTAGTTTAAACTAATGAAGGTTTGTAATTTGAATTTTTAAAGTAATGTCAGATGTCCAACAATCTTCTCTAAAAATATATTTGCAACATTATTTACTTATTTTAGAAATTTTCATGTTTTTTTATATATTTTTTTTTCTAAATTTTCAATAATTTAAATTAAATTTTTTTATATGACTAATTTACGTCACAACACGTCACGTCACGTATGGTCACGGCGTGACTACGCGTGACGT
This sequence comes from Carex arenaria, assembly GCA_964058825.1. NCBI lineage: Eukaryota > Viridiplantae > Streptophyta > Magnoliopsida > Poales > Cyperaceae > Carex > Carex arenaria. The sequence goes on from CAXKVW010000908.1 coordinate 5,993, forward strand.
GACCATCCGCCACCATTTTGATCACGTCACGTGAAAAAAAAAGTTGATCACGTCACGTGATCAAATCACGATGTGTTTGTCACGTCACGTCATGGTGTATCACGTATTTCCTTCTCTAATTACAACAACTCAAATGAGCATCTAAATAATTATTAACTACTTTTTATAAATTAATGTTTCTAAAGTTTCTAACTCTCACATTCCTAAAATTAATTTTAGAGTTTCTATTAAGTCAAGTCAGCAACAAATTAAAAAATAATAATTTGAGTCAATCATTTGGTCAACATAGAGTTCATAAACAATTTCTTAATAAGAAACTTTACTGTATAGTTTCTAAAAAAAAAACTCTCCCAAATCTCTGAAATTGAATTAGAAACTAACACATAATATTAAAAACTCTAATAGTACTAGAGATGTAGATGCTCTAAGATTAATTTCAGACAAACTGTTTATAAGCTTCATACTGGTCAAATTTAACAACTATGTAGAAAAAGTTTCTTATTAAGAAACTGTTTATAAGCTCCATACTGGTCAGATTTTTAGTTGAAATTATTTATTATTTTCAATATATTGCTGACCTATCTTAATAGAAACTCTAAAATTAATTTAAGAGATGTCAGAGTTTAGAAAATTTCTAAAAGTGGTTAACATTTAATTAGAAACTCATTTGAGTTGCTGCGAACATCCTTTTATAAACTTTCTATCTCTCTCAAACTTTCCGATATCCATCTTCCCAAAACCTAAAACGAATAACAAAAAACTACACATGTTTTTTCCCTTCACCAAAACAAAAAAATTTCCTCACTTGAGATGTTTAACCTTTAAGTTCTCAAATGGTAATTGTTGCAAAGAAAATTTGTTTTCTTAGACCATCTTTCTTTTGATATAAGATTTAGCATTTAGTTTTGTACTTATGACAAACGATGCTATTTAGCATTTAGTATGTAATCACAACAAGTCATGAGACCACGTGATAAGCATCATCAGCAAAGATTATGTATATATGTTTTGTTAACCCTATCAATTAAGTCATGAATTATTAAAAAAATAGATCTTAGAAAACTTTTAAATCTAAATGTCTTACAAGCAGAGTGCATCCAAATTAAAATTTAGTAGATATCCTTAGATTTTTCAGACTAATTTGTAAAGACGTTGTTAAGTAGAGCAAAAACAAGTATCTCTCCTGTGTAGCAGTTTATTCTCCATATATAATTTAATTTTTCATATCATCAAATTATTTATCAGAATGACATCTGAAATTTTGCTTCAATAAAAACTACCATCTACTTCTTCCACAATTTTCATACCCAAACAAACTTCTATTTCTAAATAGAAAAAAAAAAACCATTTGACATCTCATGTTATACATACGTCAGACATGTACCATAATGAAACAACACATAAGTATGCTACATATACCATAGGCCGATTACAAAATAAAATATTACCAAAATAGACAAGTGTTGGATTCAGAGATTAACAACTCACTATATGCATATACCTTGAACTGATGGGTTCGACCATTATCACAACATCTGGAGATGCATTGTGAATAGGAGAGTTCATTTTTTATTTTCTCTGCTATATTTGGTATATTCTTAAGATTCCCGTCACAAAATATGTTCATATTCTTGAGATTTGCAGCATTTTGTAGAAGAAATTTTGCGAAGACGAAACAATCCTCCGACAAATAGTCATCCAAATAAAATGTGGTAGTTGTCAGGTGATGTTTAACACAATCTGCTGCCAATTGTTTCTCCAAAAAATTCAACTCCAGAGCATTAGGATTATAGTTTGAGTAAAAATGCGTGTGAACCTATAATCACAATGAAAGACGAAAAACAATTAAAATTTCTTAATAGATTAACAAACATGCCATTGATGGTTTTTTTGTTCTGATTCTTATATTATAATGATTTTGCATTCTTTTCTATGTGTGACTCAATGCTTCTTCCATTCGTGGATTAGATTTTAATGATTTGTCACTCAATACCGATATTATCCAACCGGGACTATTTGATCCTCTTTCTCTTTACTTCCTTATTTATTGAATTTCTATCAAATTGTACTTCCTTATTTTAATAGTATTGTACTTACACAAATTATAATCTCTATCAAATTGGGAGAGCTGTTGAGCAGACAGGATATGCGTACCGCATGGTATCTTTCATTAACATCAGCTTGCATCTCCTTTGACAGCTGGCATATGCAGTACACAACAATAGAAACAATAGTTAGAATGACATTGCGACAGGAATGGGTAATGGAATTGCGAAAGCATAAATCATTTCTTTGTTTCCAGATACACCAAATCACTGCACTAACAACCATCAGAAAAACTGTTCTAGGTGTTTTATCTAAAGTGAGAGCAAAAGATATCACACATCATCCATATTATAGACTAGAGATTCCTAAAGTTCTGACATTTGCCCATATAGAACCAGATTGTACTGGCAAAGTAACAGGTAAAAAACAAGTGAGGAGAATCCTCTTGTGAAGGGCAAAATTGACAAGTGAGGTCTCCATGCCAACCCATGTAAACGGTACAAAAAATCTTTTGAATTCATTAGATTCTTTCAATTCAAATAATTTCAACATAGTTGATTTCGAAATTGAATGATTTCCAGTTGTACTCAATTTACTTAAAATGCCACTCAATCCTAGATTATAGGATTTCAACATTCGTTCCACATAAAATCAGAGGGATTACATAGCCCTCTAACTCAATTTTTTTTAAATATGGGCACTTGGCCCTCTTAACTCAAATTTCTGAAAAAAATATGATTTTATTTATATGTTTTTCTTAGAATTTTTTTTACAAAGATGTACTTTAAGATACAATAAATTATAAATTTATGTTTTATCCTAAATTTTTTCTCTAGAATATGCGTCTATTTCTATGCTATTTTGATAAAAAAATATATATATATACTTAATATTTAAAATAATTAGGGCTGCTAATGAGTCGAGCCGGCTCGCGAATCTATGAGTTGAGCGACTCAATATTACATAACGAATCGGGCTCGAAACTAAAAAAAGCCTAAACTCGACTTGGCTCACTTTTGAAGAAAAAAGCTCGGCTTGGCTCATGTAAACACTTGGCTCGACTCGGCTCGGCTCGCGAGCCAAGCTTTTTTCATGTTTAAAGATATTACAATATAAAAAAAATAGAATAATAAACTAACTATATTATGTAAATAACATTCATATTAAACATAGAATACAATAGATATTTTTTTCACCGATTTCAAATTTCAAATTTCAATTTTTTTTCAAATTTCAAATTTTTTTCAAATTTCAATTTTTTTCAAATTTCAAAATTAAATTTGATTTTAATTTCAAAAACCCCAACCTCCCCTCTCAATTTGGTCCATCCGATGCACTTAAATCGTGCATATAAGATCCAATTTTTTTTTTCAAATTTCAAAGTTTTCCAAATTTTAATTTTTTTTCAAATTTGAAAAACTTCGAAATTTGAAATTTGAAATTTGAAATTCGAAATTTTTATTACATGAACCGGTCCACGAGCCGAGCCGAATCGTATTGTATTATTATAACAAATTCGAAGATAATAAAATACAAATATATATGATTTATATATATGCTAATATAAAGAAAGTAATGCATCGCACTTTCTTTGAGGCAGCATATTTTGACTTCAAATATAATTCATCTCCATAATTTACAATTACACAGTATCATTGTAGCAAAAGATTTAGATCATATGAAAATGTCAAGTTCTATTATAACTACTTTGTTGGGCTTGGCTCGCGAGCCGAGCCGAGTTCTCTTCCCAAATCGAGCCGAATCGGGCCGAGCCAAGTATGTTTTTCTTAATGAGTCGAACCGAATCTGAGCCGAACCTAGCTCATTAGCACCCCTAAAAATAATTTTAAAAATATTCCTCATTATAAAAAATTTCCCCATTTTACTATCTTGGCTCCGTTCTTGCCTTCGTTCATTTAGAGAGGACGATAATTGATGAAAAAATAAATAGTATAAAAGGATGAGAACAAGTTGTTGAAAATATAAATAGTATAAATAATTGAGACTGTGCGATGGATTTTGAACGATACAGATGGAAGAAAAGAAGGATCAAGAAAAGGAGCAGAGTTGGTTCCGATGTTTGGGTGCCACCTGAGGTTGCAGCTACTAGAGCATTTGAGATGGGGAGAATGTGGCTATACAATTGCTGTGTGTTGTAAATAGGACATAGGAGTAGGTCCGATGGGCATCAGACCTACTTTTAGGTTCAATTAGCTCTAACATCATACAATTAGCATTAAGATTAGTGCACACAGAAATTGAAATAGACATGTATGGATTTTAATGTACTTAGTATGAATATATCTTAATGCAATCAAATAGTTATTTCACCCATCGAACCAAAGTATGTCCGATGTAGGGGTGAAAACGGGTTGGATATTATCCGTCCGTATCCGAATCCGTATACGGATTTTTGCGGATTCAAATATTCGGATACGGATATTTTGCGGATACAGATACGAACACGGATATTATTTTTCGGATACGAATACGAATTCAGTATCAATTTCAGAATCGGATACGGATACGGAGTCGGATAATTATCCGGATCCGGATATTTAGTCTATTCGGATATCCGGTTTTCTGGATTTCCAACTTTGCTTCTTCCTGTTTTCCAAATCTCGATACTTATCACAAGTAGTGGGGCCATGGCATGCATCTCTTTCTCTCTGCCTTTCTTTATTATGGCAGTTTTCTTGTGTGACCCTAGAAGTATTTTAATAAAAAAATATTACAAGAAAAATACTTTATCTGGAAACATGAAAATTGGATAACTGTCAACTCCATTTACGGTGCTTCCAGTATGGATGATATCTTTTTTGATTGATATTTGAGTATATTGATATGCTAACATTACTGTGTGCTAAGTTTTACTTTTATTTTTAGCCGGAAAAAAAATAATTTGTTATATAATGTTAATTTTGTTGTTATATACGAATTAGAAACTTGATTTATATCTGTATTCGTATTTGTATTCGACTAATTAATCCGATCCGTATTCGTATTCGCTTAATATCTGATCCGTATTCGTATCCGATTAATATCCGATTCGTATCCGTATCCGAAAAATAAAAATAAATAAGAATATGATTTTATTACTATCCGATCCAATCCGTTTTCACCCCTAGTCCGATGGGTATCGGACCTACTCTGGATTTTGTAAATAGGGATAGTAGTAAGAGGTCAGGAAGTAAGATTAGATCCCTGTAAACTCGGTACTTTGTAAATATTTTCATTTCAATAAATTTTGGCAGCCTCTGCCAATTCATCAAAAAAAAAAAAAATTTCTCAATTGCGTTTCTCCTGATGCAATTCGCTTCTAGTCAGAATGTTGAAGTCCAAACTAGATTAGAATATGTAATGATCTTGTAAGTTGCAACATTATTTTCAATTCAACATTACATTTTTTTTTTTTTTACAGTATTTAATTTTCATTTACATTATAATTTTGACCCTATAATTTGAATGTGAGTACTATTGCATAACGGAAACAAAACAGCCTGGAAGCAATTCTCATGGGATCAGTTTACAACTGATATATAAAGTACAAAGTATAGACTCACTTTGTTATAACTTAATAGCATTATATAAGTATTATTATATGAGTGAGGCCATGGTACTTGAAGATCAAAATTTAGAATTTTACGAATCTTTTGACTATTTTTGAAATAGGTTAAAAATTATTACTTTTGAATAGTCCAAATTTTTTAAATTAGATAATTTTCTATTTATTTTAAAAAATGTTAAAAATTATAAAAAAATAAAATCCGATCTTTAATTATATTTTTCATATGAAAATTATAGTGAGACAACTTCATTCTTATATTTCCTTGAGCTAAGGCCTAAGAATCACTGCTGTCTAAAATAAGGAAAGAAAATAATAAAATAGAAAAAAGAGGGAGAAAAAGAGAAGGAAAAAGGAGAGAACAAAGAAAAGAAAAACGAAGTCTTCTCTTTGATTCTTTTCTTTGAATATATCCGCCTCCTCGTATCTCTCGCAAAAACCCTAATTTAAATTTCCCTTCTCCTGCGAAGCTCTCTAGATCTCTTCTCAGATCCACACTATCATCTCTCTCTCTCCTCTCTTTCACCAATGGCGGATGGGGAAAACAACGCCTCCAACAACTCCGCCTCCTCATCTCCACCGGGTTCGCCAGATTCAGATCCTAATCGGATTCTAAATCACGACGAATCAGACCCGAATTCGTCTTCTCCTCCGGCTGATACTGAGACCGGAATTGAGGAGCTGGCGCGGCGGGTCCAGGAGAGCCTCAGTATGAGCAAGCGCCACAAATTTTGGGAGACGCAACCAGTTGGTCAATTTAGGGATTTGGGAGACAGTAGCCTGCCAGAGGGGGTTATTGAGCAGCCAACCCCCTTGTCTGAGGTCAAGCAGGAGCCATACAACCTCCCAGCTCAGTACGAGTGGTCGACTTGTGATATGGACGATGGGCCCACCTGTAACGAGGTAATTGATTGGTTCAATTTGCTTTGGATCGATTTGGTTGCATTATAGTTAGATCATTTGATTTGTGTAATGCGAAGAGCTGTTTGATAACTGTGAAAATACTGAACTCAATTGATTGGTTCAGTGAATAAGATCCTGAACTCAATTTGATGATGAAAATTTGACTCAATGTGTCATTTTTAAGCCAATGGTGTGAAATTCCTGCATAAATTAGGTGAATTCCACTCTTTATGGAAACAATTGTGAAAGGAAGTAATTGGGTATGATACATTTGTAATATTTTCCAAGTGCCAAGCACTATATAAAGTTACTTGGTGGGTGCATGAATAAGATTCACATTGTTTCCTGTATAAGGGTCAATTGCTGATAAAAATGTTCCTATTCTTTAATGTTTCCTTTATATATTTTTAAAATTTAGATGAAAAACAGGGGTTGGTTATTGCTTAAACTTAGTACTATGGCCAATAAAATATGAAAAGAAATCTACAAGTTAATCAGGCAAATATTGGAGTGTGTATTGAATGAGTGCAATTCCTGATGTGTTCTGGTTACGCCCACTACTGTTCTAGGCAATTGTCAGGAATTTTTCTCAGTACAGGCTGGGAGGGTTCTAGTGGTTGATATGAATTAATATCATATTTCAGTTGGACCATTGCTGTCGTAGCCAATGCTATTTTTTAAACTGCTGATTTTGCCTGGTTGCATCCTCCAGCTTCGCTATAGTTACAATTGGATTGATCAAGGACTGGTCATCAAATTGAACCAGAATTGCACAATTGAGGGTTAATTGAGACAAATATGGGTTAGACAAGGGTTTGTTACAATTCAAGCTTATTTTGAGGGTTTAATTATCACAACTGAGAGCTTAATCAGGCTTTTTATTTTGGTTTGATTCTGCAAAAATTAAAAAGATTGAGATGCCAGTACCTCTGCATGTGTGTGCTTTCGTTGAGGATTGCTACAGCAAGATAAGCTGACTAGTTTTTTTTGTTTTCTAATTAATTATTGACAAATTAAAAAAAAAAAACAGGTATATGCATTGCTGGCTCAGAACTATGTAGAGGATGACGAGAACATGTTTCGGTTCAACTACTCCAACAGCTTCCTTCGGTGGGCCCTACGCCCCCCAGCCTTCTTCAAATCGTGGCACATTGGTGTGAGGGTGAAGGCCTCCAAAAAGCTCGTGGCCTTCATAACGGGTGTGCCAGCCCGCATCCGTGTCAGGGATGAAGTCGTCAAAATGGCCGAGATCAATTTCCTATGCGTTCACAAGAAACTCCGCTCAAAACGCCTTGCACCTGTCATGATAAAGGAGGTCACTCGTCGGGTCCACCTGGAGAACATCTGGCAAGCTGCTTACACTGCCGGAGTTGTTTTGCCTACACCAATCACCACCTGCCGGTATTGGCACCGCTCTTTGAACCCTAAAAAGTTAATCGATGTGGGTTTCTCTCGCCTTGGGCCCCGCATGACTATGAGCCGCACTATAAGGCTGTACAAGCTGCCCGGGTCCACTGTCACTCCAGGTTTTCGCAAAATGGAATTGAGGGATGTCCCGGCTGTAACTCGGCTATTGCAGGGGTATTTAGGTCAGTTTGCCGTCGCACCTGATTTTGACGAGGCTGATGTGGAGCACTGGCTGTTACCGCGTGAAGATGTGGTTGATAGTTATTTGGTTGAGAGCCCGGAGACGCATGAAATCACCGATTTTTGTAGCTTCTATTCGCTTCCCTCCTCAATTTTAAATAATGCGAATTACTCTGCTTTGAAGGCGGCATACTCATACTATAATGTATCAACCAAGACCCCGTTGCTACAGCTCATGAATGATGCGCTTATTGTGGCAAAACAGAAGGGGTTTGATGTGTTTAATGCACTTGATGTGATGCAAAATGAAGGGTTTTTGAAAGAGCTCAAGTTTGGACCAGGTGACGGACAATTGCATTACTACCTCTACAATTACCGCCTCCGCAATCCTCTCAAGCCGGCGGAACTTGGGTTGGTACTCCTATAAGTGTGGCTTTTGATTGTTTGTTTTCTCTTAGGTTGTTTGTGGGTCTGTGCTGGTGTTGTTTCTTTAAAGATGCATAAGTTTATTTTTGCCCTCCCGATGTAAGGTCATTGGACAATGAGTTAGATTTTTTTTTTTTTTTTCATTTGAACTTTGATCTGGCATTGGACATGCTGCATGCGCTTTGCTCTTACATTTTGAAATTTGGTCAAAGTTGGATTTTCTTTTCTGTGGCGTTAGATTTTGAGAAGGTTCAATTTCTAGCAGTGAGGCTATGGTAGTGGTACTACGCATCAAACTAACTTTCTACAACAAAACGTACCTGCAAACTAAATTTTACATTTTAGAATTTATTTTTTTAAATCACTACTTTTAATGGTCTTGAATTTTTAGATCAAGTGATTTTTACCTATTTTAAAAAAAAAGAATATAAAAAATATAAAATTTCATTATGAGTATATTTTTATATGGAGATCATATTGATTGTTTGGACTCGGAAAATGGAGATATTGATTCATGGTGAAAACCATTATGCACTATGCATATTATTACAGTATATGTTCATTATTTTTTAGTACTCAATTTCTAGTATTTGTTCCCTAGCCTGAATAGGAAACTTCCAAAGCTAGAAGAAGTTACCATGTTTATTTCATTCTTATTTTCCTTAATAATCAATAACAATGATAAATTCAATTGTTAGGGGACATTTTATGTAATTATGGTTTCATTTGTATGGACACTTGTATTGAAATTGGTACGTACAGATATTGGTTTACATGCAGAGAAAACTAAAATTTGGAAATTATGTTCCTTGGTTCTAATGAGATCTTTGTTGTGCAACAACTTGCAGTTAGCGTGTTGAAAAAAAAAATTGCCTGCGCATGCATAATGTCGTATATATATTCCTGTAGCTAATCATGCAGTCCAAGATGGTTCTTAATTTAGTATCTACATCAAATGAACAAATACTGACGACCTTCTTGTTTGGATTCAATTTTACTTGTACATGTATTACGAACGAGGAATGGAAGTGTACACATCGGCTAAAACAGAAGCAGCAACAAGCCAACAAGTAATGTTCCATTTGAACTTTAACAGGAAGGAAGAATATTTAATGTAAATCTACTTTCAAAACTTGTGCATATAAGCACTGAGCACGAATTAGCTTACTAAAAAGGAAATTACACCGATACGCCACCCATGAACCATCCTTGGTACTGAGATTAAAAAAAAACAAAGCTAACTTGAAAATTTTTAATGAAAACGGGTCAATTGTATCGCCTAACTTGATTTTTTTTTAAACGTTAATTTATGATCTAACTTTCCAAATCCTGAAAACATCCTATAAGCCCCTAAAAGGAAACAACGCACTACAGTACATACCAAAGCATAAGAAATAACCATTGCTGTCTTGAGGAACAGCACGTTTCCATATTTTGAAAAAAGAAAGTTAAAAATTATTCATTGCCCCTTCAGACAAGCAGAAGTTTCCCAACTTTTTAATAGAAACCGGATTAAGGGCCTGAATGATATTTATTCCCTTCTCCTTCGGCATGCCGTGCACTATTTGGTACGCAAGATATTCTTGAAATTTTTCAGGTACTAAAAGGTTGCTCCAGCAGAAGAATATCAACATTTTCTCATGTGACACATTTATAAGAATTGTCCAAGAATTAAACAATATATATATATCATACTAGAGAAAGGGGAGGTAGCACAATTGGCTAGGAAAAAATCCTAGAACTGTTGTACCCAAAGGTCGAGAGTTCGATTCCCCCTCACGACTTCGCAGCCTCTGCGAAGGTTTTAAAAAATATATATATCATACTAACAAGCATATACCATATGATAAACACACATCAAGAGAATGACAAGAACACATGCATACCATTGATATGTACACAGCACACAAAACCTCTAGTCATAAACACCCGAAATGATAAGAAAAGAAAAGAATAAATGAGATTGAGACATTTTTCTACCTATCAATAACACAAATTTCTTTTTTTTTTTCTGTACCAACACCTCCATTTCTGCCATAACTGGAGCTTTCCATTACACCTTGCTGTCAATGGGATTGAATTTGTACTCATTCTGGTTCAAGCCATACTGCCAAATGAAGCAAAAAGCGCAAATGAGAATCAATGAGTCGTTACCATTTATAAAAGAACATCTTAAATAATATCAAAATTCCAATATTTATTGTACACATCCCCAACTTTCTGGATGTTCGCCGTTCAGCCTACGCATCTCTTTTGGAATTATTTATTCAACACTAAGCAAGAAATAACCAAATTGTTCTAAAAGTTAAATCAGTCAATTAGTATTATATATTCCGGTGGTATCACAATCAGCTGAATCAATACAAGAGTCTATCCTGACACTTGATGCATTTAATCAACTTAGATGGAATCATGGAAATGCAGCCCTCCCATGTTCCAATACTTCTCTCAATAATTCTTTGCTCTTAATAAAGTTCAGAAATTACTTGAAATTAATAAAAATATTATAGAACAATAAATTAATAAATAGTCTAAATGATTTGTTAATAATATTATGACACAAAAGGATACAGGCTTAAAAATTTAAAAGAGACCATATAATAATATACACCATTAGACAAGACCGACCTAAATAGACAAATCAAGCAACTATATAGTGCATAAATTTATTAATTTAGTTCAAATTTGATAAGTAAATCGAGTGGCTTATGTATCAATTCTGAATATTATCAAATACATCAGGCATGCAATCTGGGAAGTTTTTCATTTGATACTTCTTAGATGGCAAAGGGTGTATGCTCTAGCAAATTGCTGTTACTTAATTTGGTCAACTGCTTAGGCCAAGCAATATTGACTTGAAAGCAATCAAAGTGTGCTCAAAGAAACTTATGATCTCATCTCCAATTCATAAATTTAAACAAAGTAAAAAAAAAATACAGGTACAACTTCTCAAAAGAGTTGTACAAAAAAATGATAAAAAAGGAACAAATTAGGTGAAGATAAAAAAGGTACCTTCTGTCTCATACGTGAGCTCCATGCATCAGGTTGATACCCTTGACCATCGACTGCATTTGAGGAGTAACTTGGGGCTACTTGGGGGATCAATAGCGGCCTTCTTATGACAACAAAATCTTCATCACTGTCATAATCCAACCTCCTCCTTGGAATTGCAGCTTTCAAACTCAGTGCCAAGAATACCAAAAGCCCCTTTAAAAAGATATAACAAAATAAATTGATTAAGAAAGAAAGAGACAGAGATGATAATTTAATGGAAGTTGGCAAAATGTAATAAACATATAAATAAATAAAATTATTAAACAAACATCAAATAATCCAGTACATACTGTTCAATTGAAATAAGCAACAGATGCAATGGGTTGCACTGGGGACTTAAACTACACCTCCTATCTATTGCTCTCTTGTACTCAACTAGTGTTTAATGGGAGTTCATAATAAGTCGATTTGTATTATTAATGTTAATATTCGCAAATATTAAGAAATTAATGTCTGGCCAATGTTTGAAACAACATTTTTGCCCCATCTTGAGCTCATTTACTTGTCTAAGTTCACAAGTGAAGGTAAATGAACCAATTTGGTTAAATATCATCATACAGTTGCAACTCGAGTTGCAAGTTAGCGAAAACTATTAGGCTGAGCATATTGTGTAATGACCAGATGATTTGGGTTTGATTGGGCCAATTGTGTTTCAACCAATCACAGAAAAAAAAAAATTAAGTATTTAGCATGTAGTTATCAGAAACTATAAAAGCCTATTATTACCTGAATAGCAACCATGCTCAAGGCAATCCATTTAAATATGTCTTCATTTTCTTTGATAAATGCTAGCAGATTTTTTAGCTCTCCAGTAGAGTCATTCGGCAAATACTGTCAAAAGAAGCAATTTCAAAATGAATCCTTCAAATTACCTCACTAAATTGATAGAGATGTAAGGCATAAACCCAAGGGCGGATCCAGGATTTTCGTCCGGGGGGGGGGCAAAAAAATATCGAATCGGGTTTAAATAGCTAATCGGATTTAAACCCATTAACTAATTGGGTATTTGATAAAAAAAATAATGCTTTAAATTATACTTTATAATGCTCTGACTTGTAATTTCTTATATTCTGACTTATAATTATAATTACCAATCATAATTCAAGAAATTTATTTTCATTTTAACTATAAATTTAACCCGAATTACCAATTAAACATTCAGAGGGGGACAAAAAAATTCCGGGGCGGGGGGGGGGGGGGGGGGTGGCGCAAAACCAGTCGGAACTGATAAATCTCCACTAAAACTCAAAATCCAGGGGGGGAGGGGGGCAGCCCCTGGTCTATACTGGGTCTGCCCCTGCATAGAAATATCCATGCATACATGACATTTGTCATACACAGCCATCCTATCATTTTTTACATTCTTAAGATGTATTGTTGAAATACATACATGTATTGTATAGGTACATCCTCAACATGCCACGCACATGTAAATTCTCAACATGTCAACATGCAGGTCGATATGCATGTTATAGTATATGTAAATAAAAAATCTACATTCTCATCACATCTACATGTACGTCATACGTACGTGAAAATTCTCAGCACATGATATAAATGTAAATATCCATGTGCGGATATCCACCCCCTAAATACATAGTTGGTAATATCAAATAACTAATGATTATTAAATTTATTATAGGAGTATAGTTACCTGTCGCCAACTTTTGTTGGAGAAAACACAGCCAGCTAAAGCAGCTTCCGCTATAATCAACATTATGGCGACAAAAGAGTACTGCCATAAATCCAAGTCAAGGAAAATATTTAACATTATCTGACTTACGGAATGATTAATTATTACAGACAAAAGTTTAAGGTCGAAGACTCCCAAATGGTTGTTACAAATTTGCCCCTGACGTGGATGACTAACATAATACTATAAAGAGAAGGGCAATATGGAAATGAGTAATATGGCATTTTATAAATTCATTTAAAAAATAGCTCTTATCTAAGGAAAAAATTGCAAGCGTCTTACCGTACATGCACATGCCCACAAACTGAACAAATTTGCAATCTCTCTAACTATTATTCACTCACCAATTGAAGCTACTTCCAAATTTTATGATTGATATCAGTAAAAGAACCTCACTGGCACTCTTGGAAAACATAAGAGAAGAGAAAACTACTCAAATTTTAAATTGATAAGAATAACAAATTGAAAAGGATACAAAACAGAGACAGCAACCGCTTCTGGTTTCAGCCGCCACATATCCTATCAGAACAATCAGGCATATAACAGCTCCAGCTCCCATTAAAGCACCTACAAACCTGCTCACACAAGATAAAATAAATGTTGGGAAAATTTAAAACTTAATTCTACAATGGCCTCTCAATCAAATATATCTCATGTATAATTAAAATTCACCATAGATCGGAGAGCTTATTGAGGTCGAGTGAACCCCCATGTCGGATCCAGTGATTGAGCACCCAAATGGCGTACACAGTAAGAGATACACCGAAAAAAGCATGGAGAAAGTTGAGAAACTTGAGGAGAAAACCAAGACAGCTCTTGCAGCAATTCTCCCCCATATCTTCTCCTCTCTAGCTTCCTTCTCCAATGGAAGATGGATAAGGATCCTGAAGAAACCCTAGAACCGATCGCCTCCTTTCTTCTTCTATTCTTGAACTCTTCTTCTTTTTTATTTTTTTAGTGCGTTGCTTTACGTTGTAAACCAGGTCTATGAGAGTTAGTTAAACCAACATTATCAAGTGTTAACTTTTTTTTGTTTAATACGTGCAACTCTCCGTATCCTCCGAAACATCTCAAATTTTAAGTTTAAATAAAAACCGTCCGATCAGAATTCGGGCAAATCTGATCCGAGCTGGAATGCATGGAGTCCTTCAATATTCGTGCCAAAGCAAATCTGACGATTCAGATCTAAACTCAAAATTTGAGTTAACTCTGGTTTAATGTATTCGGATTGGACATGGTTCACGAGACAAGTTCTCAATAGAAGGGAAGACAGCGTGGAGCAGTGGCCTGGAATTGTCCTTTGAAATATTTTAAAAACTTTATAAAGCGGGTGATTTATCAGTCAAAAATAATGACCCGCTTCTTTTTATATATAGATAAATGAATATGACAAAATGGTATACAGTCCAGACGAAACAACGTGGCAGGGATTTTTCTTGTCTGAGGTAAAACGTGGCAATGATTGGGTGGTAAAAATCTTGTTTGGGTGTACAGAAACGCGCACGTCTCATTCGCCGATGCTGGGAATAGTTGACCCGATAGCTACTAAAGACTAAAAAAGTAAAAAGAGTTTGATTGTACGAAAAGGTTATATTTGTCTAAATTACCAAAACCAATTAAAAAGTAGTTCTGGTATTGATTGTACGCACATGAAGTACTAGGTACTCCACTACTCCATATGAAATTGGGGTCCGAATCCCCTAAAGTAACTCAAATTTTGTGTTTAGTTCTGGCCATAAAAAGTTGAGTTACTTTAATATCGTGCCAGAGCAGATGGATATTGTGGATCCAAACTCAAAATTTGAGTTACTTTAGGAGATAGAATTCATGAAATTGTGCAAACATTGGTGTATTTTTTAAATTAGTTGAAGTGAATATTAATGGAAGTATTAGTTAATATTTTGAAAATTAATTATCAGTTAGGTGATTTTATGATTTGAAATTATCTCTAAGTTAATGCATGCAATATTTTATAAATGTATTTAAAGATTCTTATGAACATTAAAAAGTTAGGCTGAACCTCTAATTTTTACTTAAAAGAAATTACTTAATAAATTGCATACAACCAGCCGGCCTAATTCAACTAGTATAATGTAACTCTTTATTTAACAGCAACTTCTCTTATTTTACATGAAAAAAGAAATAATAGCAGCGTAGGCCGAATCAACAGAAAACAAACCAAAAGCTATCAACAGCTCAAAGGGGATTTCTTCAACTCACGCTGTGCGACAGATGGGCCCCACTGATTTATTCTTGTTTCCAGGCCTGCTAACTGGTAGGGTCCGCCATTAGGCTGAATCCGAATAGGGCTAAGATCCGATAAAAGCCCAAATATCCTTCTTCTCCGGCTCCAATTGTAGTCTGGATCTTCTGAAGTAATTCAAATGTTGTTTTTTAAATATCGATCGTCCAATCATAATCCGGACTAGATCGGCCCTGGCCCCTAGGTGGAATGCATGTTATCCTTTAATATATGTGCTAAATCAGATAGGACTGGGGTGCTCAAATGGTTTGGTTTATTTGGTTTTAAATCAAACCGAAAAAATTCGGTTAAAATAGTTTGGTTTTTCGGTTTAAATGGATCGGTTCGGTTCATTTTTTCATTTAATTCGGTTCATCTTGTTTGGTTCGGTTTATAAAATTTTAAATCGGCTGAAACGAACCGACCGGACAATTTAACGAAACTATGAATAGTCACAGTCGCACCCGGCACCCCTCAGTTCAATTCATTTTCACCCATCCGACACCTCGGACCAGTATCCTCTGCGGAATTTTTCTCCTGCGGAGCTGATCGGACAGTGCAGATTTAATCTCAGCCGGTGAGTGCTCGGATGATGGAGCAGCAGTAATAATTTTGCTTTAAAATTCGTGCTAAAATCTTATTTCCTCCGTCCGATCAAAAACGAACGGACCAGATTAAAAGAACCTCACAGCTCCGCAGGTAAAATCTCCGCAGAGGATGCGATTCCCCGACACCCCTTCTCTTTTTCTTTCACCCCTCTCTCTTCTTCAAACCTAGCGCCGCCTCATCTCTTCGGCAAGAAACTCCTCCAGTGGCGAAAAGACTGCCGAGCGACTTCGCTCGTTTCCACGTGGTCATTCTCTGCTGAGAATAACTCCGCCTCTTCTCCGACTCCTACTAAGAAGTTGATCTCCAGGCTCGTCCTCCTCCGATTCTCCAAGTTATTTCCTTTTTCTTGTGTTTTGAACCGAACTACCTAGTTCAATTTTATAGTCTTGTGTTAAAATATCAAAATGAGGTCTTGTTATGTAGTGATTTTGATATGGTGCGTGTTTTTCCTTGGAGCTGGAGGGTGGAAAGTCAATTTCTAAAAACAAAGCTTTTTTTTTGGCGAAAATTTGAAAAAAGTTGTCCCTTATGTACTTGATCTGAGCTAAATTAGTTTCTGTATTAGCGAACAATTGGTTGAATTTTGGGAGTTAGTTTTTTTGCTTTTCATGAATTTTTGGCAATTGTAAATAAATTTTGGTATAAAATTGTTTCCAGTCATTTAGTGGTATATATTATTTTCTTTTACAGTGGTTTAGCTCAATCCAAATCTCGTAGCATTTAAAAAAAAAGGCCCCAAATCCCAATTTGTTTGTTGTGATCAAGTTAGAAACAGATAGCAAAACAGTAAAACCCAAATGAGTTTGTTGGTGATCAAATTGGCGGCTGAAAGCAAACCAGTAAGAGTCTATCACATGCCATTGCATGTATATCAGCTCATAAGTGTAATTTCTTGATTTATGTTTCATGAACTGGTTTCTGTTCTCTGTTATCACATTATAATTTAAGAACCTTAAACATGACCTAGTAACAGTAGCTCACAAAAGCATTGCTGGCGCAAAGGCAATGTTGTAAGTGAAACATATGAGTAAGTGATTTGTGAATGAAAGATGGAAAAAGAGTATTCTTACTGTGAGATAAAAGAACGAGCGGTTTTATGATTAATTGAGGTTCAAGATATAGGATCCATGACAAAACTGTAATGCAATTACTGAAAATTTATTTATTCTAAATGGGTTACAAAATGCTGATTAACAGTTTTATCATTTTTTCTTGAGCTAGGAACATGGCAACAATTAGAAATTTGAAAATCAAGACCTCCACATGCAAGAGGATTGTGAAGGAGCTGCACTCCTATGAGAAAGAGGTCGAGCAAGAAGCTGCAAAAACTGCTGGGATGAAAGAGAGAGGCGCTGATCCCTATGATCTGAAACAACAGGTATGTTATTTTTGCAGTAACATAATTGGATGATTTTTTGCCTTGAATTATCTTAATTTAAAAAACTTCAAAACTTTTTCAGGATAAATTTCAAGGCATTTGCCTCTGGTAAAAATAACTTAGTTAAATATTCGTCAATTAACTGCCTTTTGTTGGGTCTTTTACCAAAATGTGCTAATAACATGATAGAATATAAGCTGCCCTCTTCCTTCTTGTCTTTTATTTTCTATTTTTTTTATCTCCTTTTTCAATAGTTTTTTAGCTGTGGCCTGATTGAGGCTAAAGCTTTGGCCGGCACAAATTACATAAAAACACAATTATAAAGTAATTCAAAAATCAGCACAGTACTAGCTTGGACGTGGGAGTACTTTGAGAAGAAAAATAATATCCATTATATTAAGGTTTTGAAATACGCCAAAATCGTATATGCATGTGCAGGTGATTCCTCATAAACCTAGACCCTTTACCTTTGACCACTTTACGTAGTACACCTAATGTTTGGTACCAACTTTCTCTTTCCTTTATAATTGTTTACAACTTACTCTCACTGCCTGCTAGTTTTGTGAGCAAAACTGAGAAAACCATCAATTATGAAGTACTTTTTATTGAGTTTGTTTACACTTGTATCTGAAAACCTGACAGGAGAATGTGCTAGCAGAATCTCGGATGATGGTCCCAGATTGCCGCAAGAGACTTGAAGCTGCACTCACTGACCTCAAAGCTACTTTGGTACGTTAATATCAATTTGTAGGTTGTTGGCTTGATACGTATCATTACTAAGCTTCATCATTGCTGCACCTGTATTGATAATATTTGGTACTACAACCTGATGACTGCAAAAGTAAATCTAAGCCTAATTCTAACTCCGCAAGTGTGGTTCTACATATATGCTAGGGGGTGCTTGGCCATCTTAAAATTTGTAGTCCCAGTGAACACACATTATTGAAATTTAATTGAATTTTCATTTTTTTTAAGTTTTTATATAGTTTAACCCCCTTCGTAAAATGCTAAATGTGTTCTGGTAGCCTAGAGGTTAGAATTCTACTTGGTGGTTGTGGAGACTTAGGTTCAAATCCCAAATAACACACATTATGCATTTTCTCATATTATGTATTTTATGTTTCAGCGCTCCAATCTAAATTTTCTAGCTCCACCCTTGTAATTTGGTACATAATGAAAGTCTCTCTGTGTGTACAAATTGTTCAATAATAATAATTTGGAGACTTTTTCTATAGGCCGAGATTAAAGAGTCAAACGAGGGAGGAACTGAGGTTGAAGAAGCAGAAGCTGTTATCACACAAGTTGAAACCGTGGTTCAAGCTGCTGAAAGCTAAAGAAAGTAGGAAAATAATTGTGGTTATGTTAAATCCTTGTTGTGGATTCTACTGGATATGTTTCTGGAAGTACCTTGTGGATTCTGCAAGTTCTTTAATATAGTTTTAAGGATGTAACTTAATCATCAACCCTGCATGCTCTTTTTTATCTACACGAAAGAATGTGGCAGTTCCATTGATTAAGGATAAATTATTAGCCCCAATTAATATGCAGTTGTCATATGGAAGGCAACAAAATATTTTCACTAAATATGAAACCGATTCAACTTTAGGAGAAACATTAATAAGATTATGTTCAAATTACAATTACAAGTGTTGCCCGTAGGAATTGTATAAAGAAAAAAGAAAAAAGATGCAGGAGAATAGAAAATTTCAACGAAGAATATCTGGCTTAAAATAACAAATGTAGTGTTGTCAAGAATACACAAAATAATGAATTCATATAATCAGCATTAATCAAGATCTGTGTCTAATTGATTCACACAAATTTCAATGCTATCCATGTGAATTTTGATGCGGATCGAACGCATCGGACTGCCCCCGATTTCAACAAGTATGGATTGGAACGGGCTTATTGCATGCACATCACATGCACTGACCTGGAGACATTGAAATGCGGGACCCAGTTATATACATTTATGATTTATGTAATGCTGAGAAATGGATTGCTTTGCAGAAAATGATGATGCTAGGCAGCTAGTTTTCTGCTTCAAAATGTGGCTCCATGGAATGGAATATATACACAAGGTGTTCGATGAATTGTATGCTATGTTGTATGAACACGGCTATGAGCATTCTATCGGATACGATACGGATACGATAATACGATAATTTTCAAAAATTTAGCATACAATACAGCTATTATATATATTAATTTTATTATTTTAATTATATTATTAATTCAACACTTATATTACAAAGACAAATTTTTTTTTATAATCGGTCATCTCAAGCATATTCAACGGGACAACAGAATTTCAATATCAAGATGACAAGCAAGAAAGTAATATCAGCTTCTTCTTTTTTCTTTGTTTTTTTTTTTCAGTATGGCACTAAAACAACTCAAATCTTAATATTGCTTCACCGAATTCTTAATATCATTTCCACCAATTCTCAATATCGTTCCACCAATTCTTAATATTATTGGGAGCGACTAATAGTCCCCTCCATTCTATCATTTAAATGTCTCCCTAACTAACTCATCCAATAAGTACGATGGAGACCACTAACTAACTGGAGGAAACAATATAGGGGTGTCAATGGGTATGATACGGGTAGGGTGGAAGTATTTTCATACCCATTCCTACTAAGAGTTGATCTTACCCATACCCTACTCTTACCCGTTAAAAATTTGTCTTATCCTACCCTACCCGTACCCGTTAAAATTAGTGGGTAACGAAATGGTAGCGGGTGAATAACAAATAATCCTAATATAATGATTTTATTATTTTTACAAGTATATCATCAAAACTTATCATGTCATACATATGCAATCACAATTACTAATATAAAAATTAAAATGCAAATATGCAATTTATTCTAACTAATAATTTTTTATAAAGATAAAAAAAAAACAAAAAAAAAATATCTCTTCTAACAAATTTAAAATTCAATTCGTTAATTAAATAATAAAATATTCAAATAAAAAAGTAATATGTTTAATATAGTATTCATCTTACAACAAAATGTATACATTTTATCATATATTAACGTTAATATAATGATATAAGAAACATAAAATTGAAAAAATTGAATATAATATTTATATATCTATATGTAATTTATTTTATATAATTACTCGTTATCCAATGAGTACGAAATAGTCTTTATCCGTATCCATACTGAAGGATTTTTCTCTAGATATGATGCAAATATGCAAGCGTGGGTTGGTGGGATATTTCCGCTAAAGGACTACGCTGGAGAAATCCTTCAATCAATTCAATTTGTCCCAAATTTCAACTATTGACTTTGTTACAGGTCACGAACAATCAGAGCAATATTTATAGAAAGGACAAAGGCAAAGGACAAAATCTAAGTCATGAATTTTATCTTAGCAAAGGACAAAATCAAAGGACGCAAAGGACAAAATCTTAGCACCATGATTTAATTTTGATTACAGGTGATGCATATCGCTCCGACACAATTCGTCAATTTTTGGATTGAAATGGGGAAAGGGTAGCGCGCAGCGCAGAGAAAGAGAGAGAGAGAGAGATTACAAACCTGATCGTATCAGAGATGGAGTAGGAGACTGAGGAGAGTCTTGAGCAGAGATGTTCTGATTTTGGAGAAGAAGAGGGAAAGACAAAAAAAATAGACGCGCCCATGATTTCCACGGAGCGGGAATGGAAAAGTTCCGCCTTTTTTTTGGCTATCACGATGGCCACCAAGTATGGCATTCCGATAGCAAGGGAATTATTGATTCCCAGATCTATTCCCTTCCGCTTCTAGCCAAACACGGTAATCACAAAAATGGCATTCCTATGCTAGGGAATCACTCTTAAATAGAACGAACCAAACGCCCCCTTAAAGAGGTGATCAGAAAAGCAGGAACGAAAGGAGGCGGGGTGAGCTGGATTAATTTTTTATTTTATGGCATATTTAGTTTACACGTTGCATATACATCAATCAATATATAGCGGGGCGTGCTACATAAAATTCGTGTTGCTTAGCAACGTTGTCATGATCTTCAAATTACTTTAAAATATGTGCTGCAGTTGAAAGTATACTTACAGACTAGCTTGGTCGCAAGTCTACAATGATCCCAATCATATTATAAAAGTTTTAGACACTATGATGACGAATTAATTTGACATCTTACGTAACTATCATTTAAATCACGTCAAACTTCTTATTAAAAAAAAAAGGGGCACTAACAATTTCAGAACTAGACTCGTTTTGATTTCAAAAGGTTCGCACAAGTGCAAACAGAAATGTAAATATTTAAAAAAGAAATAATATATAACCAAGCCAAAGTGGGTTACACTAGCATCAAAGTAACCAAAACAGCTGATGGCTAACAGAAATGTACCTTTGTGATGAATCATCTATAGTTATGTCTAAAGTTTGTGGTGGCATTATACACAAGAAAGATGTTACTTAATGCTATACATGCACAAGAAAAGGAAAAAAACAAAAAATGAAGTCAGACTAATTTTGCAAGGAATGGTAAGTTTCTACAAAAAAACCTCTCGAATTATCCGTGCAAATATGCGAGAAGACAGTCTGCTCATTATATCCGGTAGCACCTTTGCAGATATTCCCGGCAATACTGGAAGAAGCTCTTGAATAATATTTGCCAGATTCATATCCTGCCAATGAAAAAAAATATGCACACTAAGAAAATAGTAACATATGCATTGTATTGAGTCTGTACAAATGATACTGACGTGCACATATTTGATATTTTTGCCCCAACAAATGATGCAGTTCAAGTATGGAAGATGCAAATTTTTGTGACAAAATAACAGTTCGACAGAACAAAATTAAACTAAATAATGATTTGCAGAATTACCCTGTCAGATGTATAATTTGAATTTGTAGTCCCGGCCGTGAGAAACTTAACCACCTTCTCCACATTATTTAAAATGACCTTGTCTTCTTCAGTAATTGTTGGTAGAAGAGTTGTAGTCCTTACAGGAGCCATTCCGAAAACTGGCACTGGATTTCTTATACCCAAAGCAGTCGCAACTTGTACCAATTGTTCCCTTGAAACCGCATCTATGGCCTTCACTATCTACACTCAATACCATGTAAATAGTATTCACAATTAGTAACATCAAGCAAATAAAATGACATAATAACAGAACGTGCAATGGCAGAAAAACAATTTTTGATACTTTTTGGAATAACAGAACCAATAATAATACGGGATAGGGGGGTGTCCGATGCCCATCGGACCAAACTTGGGGCGATGGGTGGTTTCTACCGTACGATCCACTTCAAGATCTGTGTGCACGGATATTAAAGTGATGCGCACAGATCTTGAAGTGGATCAAACAGTAGAAACCACCCATCGAACCGAGTTTGGTCCGATGGGCATCGGACACCCCCCTCTCCCTAATAATATACCTTATCCAATACCTTAGCAGTAGCTGCTAAGTTTTTTAAAAAAATAAAAAATAATATACCTCATCAAGAATAAACTCTCTGAAGAAATTTCCTTTATCAGACAACAAAAATGCAAGTGCTGCTCGAGTTTTGATTGGTTGCTCTTGTCCAGAGATCATAGATGGAAGCACTGGCACCAAAGAGGAACCTGGTTGACTTTGTAAAACACCGAGTTCAGCCATGCTTCCTTTCAAATTTTCACCACCTCCGCTTTTTGCTGCTGTGATAAAATTCTCAAAGGCTTGCATCACATCAATAAATCTCTCAGCATCAAACACACCAGACTTTCCATAAATTGTGTATCTTAATGCACTTCTTAACCGAGGTGATTCATCAGTCAGTAGTCTCTGTTGAAAAGAAAAAGAGAAACAAATAAAAAAAGTGTGCAAATACCAAAATTTAAAGAACCAAAGCACAGAAGATTACATCAGCGCACTATACAGTACTGTTAACTAAATGCCAAATGTTTTAGTTAGGAATAATGCCTTTAGGCTATATACTCCTGGAAACTTAAAGGGAAGATAGAAGTCCTTGAGATCCAGAACATTTTCCTTTTGGTGATATAACAACTGAAATTAGGAATATTTCCAATCTAAACAAGAACTAGTAGGTTTAAGAAAGATACTTTACCTGTGCAATGTAAGGATAAGCTTCATCGACAAGAGCAAAATCAGAATTGCCGACCAATGCAATACCTTCTAAAACGCCAATAGCTCGAATAATCAGGGCAAAATACGGGGGGATTCTAAAAGGATAGTCGAAGGTTATCTGTGCAAGATCAGATGCCAATTCTTGGAAATTAATATTTTTGGCGCCACCTCCTTCTAAAGCCTGATCAAAGACCTTGGCTAACACAGGTAAAATAGGATCGAGGTTGACCCCATCTGGAATGAAACCAAGCTTGACAAAATCTTTTACAATTGCATCATAGTCACGGTGGATTAGATGTGCTATGGCTTCTATCATCCCGTACTTTTGATCGTCAGTAAGTTTTGTCACAAGCCCTGCATTGAAATACATAATATTACTGTGTTTTCTAAAGAGTTGTAAATAATAAGAAGACAAAAGAGGAAACAAAAGGGGTAATAGAGAAATTGCAATTGAATCCAAAAAGGATGATTCTGGCCTACTGGGTACTGGCTAGAATATATGCACCAATACCTGACCTGACAGGTGCAGTTTTGATACAAAATACTGTGATACCGATCCTTCATGAAAGTTGCATTATTCTAAGCAATAAAGTGCATATTGCGGCAATTGAGAATGAATTACATGTGATGATATTCACATTTTTACAATCTAAAGAGATATAGACAGAGTTTAAAAGGTGGAAAAGATAAAGAAATACACACCGAAATCAAGTATGGCCAACTTGCCATCAGGAGTTCGAATCATGTTACCAGGATGAGGATCGGCATGAAAGAAGCCGGTATCAAGCAACTACAAAGATTTCATCATTTTTCTAAATAAGTTATTCAAAATATGTGGTAATATTGTAAACATAAAAACATAAATTGCATACAAAACTAGTGCTTCTGATGCAAAAGACAAATAACATATTATGTACAACAGCAGGGTTAATATACCAATAATTGTAAGCACCAACATGGTGGCTATACTTTTGAGGGATTTCTGTCATACCATTGTGGAAATTTTGAATAAATTCTGTGAGATTTTTAGATTCTTGCAAAAATCAATCTGTGTTTTTTGTGCGCATTAAGTTGGCAGGTAAGAGGAATGAAAAGCTGCAACACTGCCCAGTTTTGACTTAGTACCTCTTAGTATATATAGACACCAATTCTGATTACCCTGTACACAATTAATTTGGCCATTGCTTGGTCTCATAACGCTCCTGTTCAGACTTTAGGTTATATTAATAAAAGAATAAATGCTTAGTTTTCAACCAACCTGTTTTAAGTAGCAAATCACTCCTACATTGACGAGTTCTCCAACATCACTTTCTTTGCTCTGTGATAGCTTTTCTCCTTCAAGCCATCCTGTGGTGAGAACTTTTCTTGATGTGTATTTTGTATATGTTTTTGGTACGACAACCTGGAATTGCAAACAAAAGATACCAAGATAATAGGTGAGTGACAGATCACCAACTAGACAGCTTGTACATACAAGCAGGTTAATCGATCCCTTCTGGTACCAGTACCATGCACTTAAACTTGCACATACAGATCATGATGCTAGAAGAGTGAACAATGAAATTTCTAACCAGCCATTTCGCATTAAGCAAAAAAAGCAAAAACATTAATATGAACAATGTTTATGACAAAAACAAACAAAAATTCTCATGCTTACCTGGGGAAGATCCTTCCTCATCATTTCAGCGAACTGGGTACCATTCTCTCCCTCATTCACATAATCAAGTTCTTCAAAAAAGCGAGCGGCCCATTCATCCACCAACCCCACCACATCAACTGAGATCTAGCACACGAGATTACAATTTCTAATTGTTATCGAGAAAATATATAAAAGAAAGGTATCAAAGGACATATGGAACTTAAGCATTGACTAGCACACCAAGGTAACTTAAGTCAGAAACAACCTCAATAATTAATCATTTTAAGTTTTTGTGTACAACACAGGTAGCTCCAATTATAAAGGAATCAACAATGTTGGGGCCGGCTGTATTCATCCTTAACAGACATACCTAAACCTAAACTTCAGAAAAGTGAAGCTTTGACAAAAATGCAACTACTCTTTACCTGTGGAAATCTCCTTAGTACTAACCCTAATTTCCTAATGACGAAGAGATCTATAGTGACAGTCTCAAGTACAAAAGGCCTTTGCACTTTCACGGCTACTAATTCTCCTGTTTCTTTCAAGCGGCCTTTGTACACCTGTCCCAACGATGCTACAATTATAGCATAAAAGAAGAAAACATTAGCGAAAAGTGTTTCAGTTAAATTGTATCAAAAGGAATCAAGGAAAATGGTTTCAATTGCACTAGTATATCCAACTATAATTTATTTCTTTTGACTCTTTTTTTTTACTTTAATAAAGGTTTTTATGCATAGAGTTGGACTGAGGCTTAAAGTTAATTGCCAACCAAGAAACAGTAAGAAAATATTTCCATCTCCAAAATGGCCAGGTAATGTACCCGATGAATCCAGTACTGACTAGTTGGTTCAGTCTGGTTCATTATTATAGAATTGATGCAATGTCTTCTCTCACATTTTGGGAATAACGTGTGCTGGCAGGTAACGTATGCTATTGTTACACACAATAAGAAAAAAGTTTCACGTGCCCCAGCAAAACCTAAATATATCAAACTTAACTAGTAATTTACACAACACCTCTAGAACAAAGGAAATATCATATACTCGTCAAACTGGTCTGAAAAGAAATCAATGTATAAAAAAGAATCAATCAGGTAGGAGGATTAATTTGGAGCCTCTTCAGGGAAACTTACAAGGGACATGAATGTGTGTATTTTCTTACTTTCCAGTTAGGCACAATAGTCAAACTTTGGCAGGCATGTGCGCAATATTGCGAGGTTTGCAGGGGCATGCATGGAAATCACCCAAAAGCATAAGAATGAAATGAGCTTTACCAGCTGCAATGGGAGAAGGAGACAACTCGGAATAAATTTCCTGCCAGGGCCGACCAAGCTCTTCTTTGATTAAATCCATTGCCACATCATCAGGAAAAGAAGGGACCTTATCACATAACTTTTGCAACTCTGTCATGGCAGCAGGAGAAAGTATATCAGGTCTGATGCTCAGTGCTTGGCCTAGTTTTATATATGCAGGGCCCAGGGATGTCACTATTTCCCTCAGTTCAATTGCCCTTGCCACCTCATTCTACAAAAACAGAGAAAACATAATGAAGACAAAAAAAAAATAGTCAAGTCATGAAGTAATCTGATCCAGTTCAAATTATCCCTTATTAATATTGTTGGCTCCATTTTGATTTGTCCATTCAACTTTCATTTTTTAAATAGATCGCTCCTTTCATTTATAATTATGCAAATAGTGTTTTACATACTAATTTTTGAAAGTTTAAAACCTTTTCAATTCTGTGTAATTATATAAAATTTGGTACTAGAAACTACACATGTGAAGAAATTGGAGACCAATCACAAGCAAATCAACTTATACTTTTGCATAATCAAACTTCGAATCTTCAGAGTTATATTTACAAAAAAATAATGAAATGTTAGTAATCATGGACAGACAGATCTGAGTGTCCGATCAAACCATCTCGTATTTAGATGTGGATTATTTCATTAAAGTCGTGGCATTATTACCGAAGAGTAACTTCATATAGCAACATAAGACACTGTGACTAAGAAAAAAAAATCATGCGGTGAATGATGATGTACTTACCTCTTTGATTTTTTTGTTGATCAAATCAGATATGAGATGGGATAAGAAACCACCAGCCACAGAAAGAAGTTGCACAATTCGAGTGGCAACAGCTGTGGGTTTCTTGCCCCAGTAAGCTGATATTATATCTGGGTCATACACCAATGGCAATGCATCCTTTGTATTTACACCGTCGACCTAGAAAGTGAAAGAAAAAAGCTAAAACATGCAGAGAAATAATTATTTTATTAAATAGGCCATACAAATTGGTATACATTTCAGCTTATTTTGACCATCAGTAAAGCTAAATCGGCAACTTGGTCCAAACTATACATAAATCAGGTTCACTGAAAACTATATCGGGCTAAGCTTAGTTAAGGGTGATTCAGTTTTTAAAAATTATCACATATATCTTTTTCCACTTCAAGTGACTCATGTAATTCAACCGCACAGAGCGTGCACTAATGTCAAACAGACCTCTACAAGACGGAGCTTAATGTTCTCATCTGCGAACTGTGAATCTCGGAGATTCTGACCGCGTAGGCCCCGCATGAGACTCGAAAGCTGTTCATCCTCCTCCATTTGTTTTCTTACTCTCTTTATCTCCTCCGATACATTTTCAAACCTCTGCAATTCCAATATTTCCCTTTAATAAATTTATAATTCAGAAAAAAAAATGGACTATATTAGATTGAAATTGAGTTAGTCTCTTACAGTGGGGACTGATTTGGGTTCAGTGGCGACAGCTACAACACATGATCGCCTAGACTTGAACCTCGCAAAAGAAGGAACGGTCGAAAAAGAAGATTTTGTTTTGGATTTGTTAATGGAAAACGGAGATGGTTTAAGTTGGTCGCAGCCGCACTGGAGGAGGTGCGCCCTGGCTTCCATTGGTGGAGAAGCCGAGATCAACCTCAAGTTCTGTGCGCTGCAAAAAGAACTGGAGGAGAACTGGAGAGGATACAGTAGAGAAATTGAAGTGGGAATGGGAATTCAGTGTCTACTGGTTTAGTGAGAAGAGCCCGCCTGAGAGTGGAAGGGGAAAAGAGAGACGAAGTGCGCACGGTAGCCTGTAGTTTGTTGTGGTACTAAACACTTCAGTTATGTTGTTCCTGAGGTACAATCATAATTTAAAGTGAAAAGGCTATATCGATTCTTTAAACAGAAAGTGCTTCTGCCAAGTGCCAACAGACAACAAGGCAGGAGTTTAATTGGACGTTGGAAGAGGTACCATTCGTAGCACTTAATTAATCTATGGTTGAGGAACAACATACCGAAGGTCAAACAGAACAGGAGAGTTTTGAATTTCGTTAATGTACACCAAAAATTGCCCCACAAACTTCAACTGGTCATGGAACACCGGAATTGGGACAGACATTGTAGAAGCGTAGCAAATCATATTCTCTTCCCGAGTAACTCAAATTTTGAGTTTAGATATGGATCCGTCCGATCAGAATCCGGCCCAATCCGGTCCGATGTGGAGTGCACTGACTCCTTCAATACTCGTGCTAGAGTAGATCGGACGATCGATATCTAAATAAAAATTTAAGTTACTTTAGCGATTAAATTTTTTTGTTTTAAATTTAAGGGGAACCGAATTCGGTTAATTCTGGGTGGTCGGTGATCCGACGGTGAAAAGGCGTTGGACCGCACTGGAACGCGTGTGGAATTTCCGAGGAATCGGAGATTAGATGTTGATGGGTCTCGTGGGATCGTTTGCACCGTCCGTTTGCACAGTCTGCAATTAACCATGGGATGGAATTACGGAGTGGAAGGTAGGACACGTGGCTAAAGCTGAACCGGTGAGGGCGAGGATTGGTCACTGTTTGTTTTTGTTTTGAACATAGGTCGCTTGAATGTACACCAAGTATTTTATGTTCGGTTTGTACTTTGTAGGGGTGTTTTAATATTTGGTTTATGTGCGGTACAGTATGCGGTGGTTATGTATGTGAATTTTTATACGGACTTATACATGTAAATTTTAAATTAAAAAATATATATATATATATAGAGTAGAACTAGGGTGCTCCTAAGTTCACCAAATCTCTTGTGAACTTGATTCTAAAATATATCAAATCGACTTTAAACAATGAATTCAAACCGTTGAAACTCTTCTACCTAATGAGTGATGCGTCTACATGTGAAAATTTTATAGTTTCGAATTAATTTAATATAGTGTCAAGTGGTCAAAAGTTTAAGGTTTATAAATTAATTTTAATACATTCATTTTTTGGACTCCTTTGACCACTTGACTCTATATTAAATTAATTCGAAACTTTAAAATTTTCACATGTAGACGCATCAATCATTAGGTAGAATGATTTCAACGGTTTGGATTCATCGTTTAAAATCGATTCGATATATTTTAGAGTCAAGTTCACAAGAGGTTGGGTGAACTTAGGAGCACCCTAGTTCTACTCTATATATATATAAAGGGTAATTATATCTTTTTTCGCTTAACATTCTCCCGTTCTATTTCCTAACTAGTGGTTTGCTTTCGGATTGGACGGTTTGGATCGGGTCAAATTCGAGCAGGGGCATGGGTAACTTGGGCACGGGCATCTCGGGCCAGACAGGTAGCCCAGTCCGGGCAGGACGGGTATTTTTTTTGAAACCGGACTCTTGCCCGTCCTTGAATCCTTACCTGCACGGGTCGGCGGTCCAGGTCAAATCCGAACCAGGTTTTTTTCTGTTTTTTTTTTCAGAATTAATTAAGAATTAGATTGTTCTGATCAAGTTAATTAAGTCTCTCGGTCTCTGACAGAATTCTTATTGCATTAAATTATTCGACCTTGTATTAAAAATGCTAATTAACTATATATTATTATTGCAACATATTAAATTGTTTAACAGAGAATCTTGACAGCAACAATGTGCTTTTAATTTTACATTGTTTTCAGTAATATTTCTTAATCTCTATTAAACTAGTACTATGGTGCATAAGCTATGGTGAATAACCATAAAAAAATGATAATGTGTATATGACTCATCCTGTAATTCTTCAAAAAGGAAAAATGTTTGTCATTATTATCTTATGTCCTATTTGCAATGCAAAAAAATATATAAATAATGGTTCAAAAGAAATGCGTCTTTATCAATCAAATTTTCAGGAAAATTAGGAAGAAAAAAGAAATAATGCATATATAGATTGATTAGAATATGTTACTTGATAAAATATGACAATTTACACAACTCCAATTAATACAAAAAAAAACATTTAAATTGTCAATATGTTTTTCATATTAAATTAGTTGAATTGTATTAATTACATGTTTGGTATAATCTGGAAATTAATTGATTATATAAAATAATTACAAAAATATATAATTGTTGGCGTTGGATATATATGGGACCAAACAATTCAAAATTGTATCAATTTATCTAAATAATAAAAGGTCAATGTTTATAATTTTAGTTTCTGATCTCCTAAAATTTCCATGTCAGTTATCAGTGTTATCTACGGTGTCTTAGTTTTTGGCAATTGGAATAATTCGGGGAGATTATCTATTAGTTTAGCTTTAGGAATTCAAACAATATTTGAGTTGTTGTCTCCACTTCTAAACCTACACTCTAAAGAGGTGTGACCAAGTTTGCAAAAATAATTACAAAATGTAATTGATTGTTTTTTAGTACTTGAACCTTGTTTGAAGGTGGCATTATATTTACTTTTTGCTTCTTGAGATGAACTCGATTTATTTAAGACTTTAGATGAAACATTTTTATTTTTGTTAGAATTGAATCTATTGTGATTGTTAGGGGACATCTCTTATCAAACTATTTCTTTGAGTTTCATTTTGTAAAATAATTTTTTTTAGTTCATAAAACAATCAATCCGGTCATTTGAAATAAGTTTTGTTTGATCTTTTTGGATTAAATGTGTTCCTATCACCATTTTGAAAATTACTTTTGTTCTTATAATTTTTGTGATTATACTTATACCTAAATAAGTGATTTTGAGATCTTTTATCTTATTTAGCATTTAAGTTTTGAGTGGTTTATCCTTTGTTTGACTCCTTTTGCAAGGGAGTTTTACCTTTTTTGGTATGGAATTGATAGGTTGAATACTCTTCACTATCAAATTGAAGTTTAAATAAAGATTTTTGTTTATTTTCCTTATTTTAGTTTTGTTCCTCTTTTTCCATCTTTTCCTTTTTGGTATGCATTATAACAGAAAGACACATATCAAATTTGTTAGAGCACTAATAAATATCCGTATGAAAGAAATGTAATATTAATTTCTAATAAATCAAATTATATAGTATTGGCCACTTTTCGGAACTTAAATGAATTCATTTATTACCTATCAAATATTCTCGAAGCTTGATATTTACTTAATTAGTCAATACATATACAACAAATAAATATTTTCATTTTTGTTTGTTATAAAATTGAGGACATAGTGTAAGATTGAACATTTTTGTTTGTATAAAATTGAACACTTTCCATTTCTCATTTTTAGATGAAAATATTAAGATCTTAAAAAAAATTGAGGACATAAGTATGGTTGAACATTTTTGTTTGCTATAAAACTGAACATTTTTCATTTCCTACTTTAGATAAAAAATATTAAGATAAAAAAAATATATATTACTGTAGCAGACCGTCCCACGGGGAGTGGTTCGATGTTTAGGGTGGACTGCTCCCCGAGGGGGGGGGGGGGGCGGATTTGGTGTGCAGAGTGGACCTCCCCTCAGTGGGGCGGTTTGATTAGTTTTAAAAAAAATAGAATTTGGTTATTTTTTAGGATTATTAATAAAAAAAACAGTCATTTTCTCTCGTGGATCCGACTCTGCTGTTTTTATTAAATAAAAAAGCAGGATCCTGCTTTTACGATCCCAACCATTCAAAAATTTTCATTCATGTATCTCGATAAAAAAAACT
>CAXKVW010000909.1:0-24674 GCA_964058825.1 Carex arenaria
GGTCGACCTGATGGGGATCGGACCGGTGCTCTCTTCTAACGAAGGAGCCAGTAAGAAATCAAAAGATTCATTCAATACAGACGATGACACTTACCTGAAATGGCTCGACACAAAACCTGAGAAATCTGTCGTCTACATCTCCTTCGGCAGCATGTCCATAATGAATATGCACCAGATGGAGGAAATCTCGCATGCTTTAAAAGAAACAAAGCGGCCATTTCTTTGGGTGGTAAGAAAAGATAACCGAGAAGAAATCGGTACCAAGCTGGAATAATTGGTATCGGAGACAGATGGATTGGTAGTAGAGTGGTGCAACCAACTCAAAGTGTTGCGGCATCCTTCGGTCGGTTGTTTCGTGATCCACTGCGGATGGAATTCAACACTGGAAACCCTAGCGTTTGGCGTCCCGGCAGTAGGAGTGCCGCAATGGAGTGACCAAGGGACGAATGCGAGGTCGATGGAAGAATGGGGGATCGGAGTAAAAGCGAATGTCGGAGAAGACGGGGTGATGGATGGGGAGGAGTTGAAGAGGTGCTTAGAGGCGGTGATAGGAGACGGAGAGCAAGGAGAGAAGATTAGAGAGATGGCGGAGTTTTGGAAGGAGAAAGCTCGAGCGGCGGTGGCCGAAGGCGGGTCGTCGGAGAGGAATCTGCGAGCACTTGTGGCGGGGAATGGAGATGCATAATGAGAAATAAATGGCGGGGGAATTTAATTTACACGCATGTATTACTTCATTATTGTTGTTTCGTTATTATAGATATATTATATATAATTCAATGAGATATTGATGAGATGTGTCATTTTCTCCAAATTATGACGACATATATTATTGAAACTGTGCATTGTACACCATAAATTCTTGATACTACACAAAACCGTATAGTATCGTTACATCATACTGAAAATCTTTTGTAGTAATTAATTTTGATGCAGCACAAAAATCTGAAAATTATGTTTTGCCAAAATGTAACAATTTTGTTAAAAATGTCACATCAGCTTATAATTAATTTTTAATATGGATAAAAAATTCAAATTATAAATTACTATTCTGATTATAATTAGAATTTATTATACAAATGAAAATAATATAAAATTACTTGAAAAATTATTTATTCGACAAAATTCTTTAGTAATAATTAATTTCGGAACAGAGATCCACGTTCCCCTTGTTAATGGGGAAAAAAATGGTCTCCAAAGTATGTAATCAATGTCAACATCCTAACCTGGCCTATATATATATATATGAGGAGGGTTCAAATGTGCTATTTTTTTTGTGCATTTGAACCCTCCTCTCTCTCTCTATATATATATAGAGTAGAACTAGGGTGCTTCTAAGTTCACCCAACCTCTTGTGAACTTGACTCTAAAATATATCAAATCGACTTTAAATAATGAATCCAAACCGTTGAAACCCTTCTACCTAATGAGTGATGCATCTACATGTGAAAATTTTAAAGTTTCGAATTAATTTAATATAGAGTCAAGTGGTCAAAAGTTTAAGGTTTATAATTAATTTTAATGCATTTATTTTTTGGACGCCTTTGACCACTTGACTCTATATTAAATTAATTCAAAAATTTTAAATTTTCACATGTAGACGCATCAATCATTAGGTAGAAGGATTTCAACGGTTTAGATTCATCGTTTAAAGTCGATTCGATATATTTTAGAGTCAAGTTCACAAGAGATTGGGTGAACTTAGGAACACCCTAGTTCTACTCATATATATATATATGGAAAAAAAAAACTTGTTGAAAACTTTTATATGTAACCATTTTATTGGACGAGAAAAAAAGATTAAAGTAGTGTTATTGTTGAATATTTGTAATGTTCTAAAATTTATCCCTAGACCCCATATTGTATTAATTTTATATTCATTAATTTCTAATTAATTTAGTCTCATGTATCACCGCAAGTAGCTACCAATTAATTGAAAAACATTGTTCTATATTGCAACTTTATTGCCTGAAAGGAGAACTAGAACCTCAAATTATTTTAGCGGTATGCACTGAAATTTTTTAATTTGTATTTCTTACACGAAAAAAACAATGTATATTGAATATGGTTCTCGTTCTTTTCTTTTTTTTTTTTTATGGTCAGCAGCGACAGCTGTTGGCAAATATATTAATAAAAAAAAAAATTCAATTACAAGGTCGGAAGAAAATTGCATCACATCTACTCCACCTATACAGCCACTCAGATACGATGCTTATCACTAAATTGGGAATTATATACACAAATAAAACACAAAATTGAACCTGGCCCTCTATGCATAGCGGGACCATAGCGATATATCCATTATCATTCGGTAGATCAATAGATTAATCGGCATGATTTTGCTCATGAATAGTCTTCTATTCCTCTCTCTCCATAGTGCACAAACTTCGTCTGTTACCTATGCATGTTGTCATGTTATAATGGGCCAGTATTTCTTGCCAGAATCTATATGCGTAGGTACATTCTCAAATGATGTGGTCCGATGTTTCCACGATTCTGGATCCACATAGATGGCATCGATCTCGTTTGTACTGTGCATCCTCTAGATATTAGTACATGCTGAGTGAGGATTTTATTTGCCAGTAATAGCCAAATAAATACCCTTACCTTCATCGGGGCCTTGATTTTCTAGATGCCCAGAGTTGACGATAGGACCCCTGTGTGATGCATTGTTTTATACGCTGAGGAGCATGAAAAAGACCCCGAAGCTGTCCCTCTCCATTTGATTCTGTTTTTGTAGATTGTAGAGGCCGAGAACAATGGAATTAGTTTTGATATATCATTCAGGAAGAACGAAAGATCCCCACTCGGATGTATTTGCGATGCCAAAGATATATTCGTGAGCCTTTTTACTGTAGTCGCCCACAGTCCATTCAGTATCGTCTCAAGTAGCCATAACCATTTTGTTAGTAGTGCACTATTCTGACATCGCAGGTCAATGATACCCAAGCTTCCATTGCTCTTAAGGTTGCACACCGTTTCCCAATTGGCCAGGCAGTTGATTCCCTTGCATATTTCGTTTCCTTTCCAGAGGAAGTTGCGCCACATTCTGTCAATCTGTTTGATTACCTCTTGCCGTAATTTAAGCGCCTGCAGATGTGGTTCTCGTTCTATACTATATATATAGAGAGAGGGAGATGGAGAGGGAGAGAGATTAGCAACCGAATTGCGCCACATTGCATGCAATTGGCACACCTGGGGTTGTTTGGTGGCTTGGAAGCGAGAGTATGAGCTTGTGTCAAGTTGGACAACAAAGCATACGGTGACGATGCTGTTGAGGCAAAGCACCTCGGGCAACATCATAACAATAACTTATGTTTATGCCCCTTCCATGATGAGCTAAAGGTTGTCTTTCTTGAAGAGATCAAATTCTTGGCTGACTCAATTGATGTGTCGTGGATTCTTATGGGGGATTTTAACATTGTTCGGTGGCTAATCGATCGTTCGGCGGATTTTTGAGGTATGGACCTTATGTGCCTTTTCAATGACCTAATTAGGGAAACCGGGCTTATTGATACTCCTGTAAAAAATAGATTTTACACGTGATCTAGTAAATGGCCCATCCGGTTTTCTCTAAATTGGATAAGGGTGTTTATGTCAATTAGTTTCTCAAATTTTGGTACAAGGATTGAGGCTTTGGCATCTTAAAAGATAGATTGCCAATATTACACTCCTACTGCCACACCGACACACAAACCTTGTCAGAAGTGCAACAAAATTAGTCTATATATATAGACCTTATTCTTGGAAGACATGTCAGAAGAAGCACAACAACAACTACACACACTACAAATGCATCTAGATCAAATCACACTGTGAATAGACGTAAGGGATGAAGCAGCATGGAAATGGTCAGCAGATGCTCAATACTCAGTAAAAACATCATACTTCATGCTACAGAATAGACCAAGGATCACAACTCACATCAACAGGATATGGGCAATGCACACACCACCTCGATTCAAAGTCTTCAGATGGCTGGCAACACTAAACCGAATACTCACTATAGATAATTTAAAAATAAAAGGGATGTGTATTGTCAACAGATGCACACTATGTAGACAACAAGAAGAAACCGTCACACACCTGCTATTTGAAGAATGTCACACATCAATTGCACTGCACACCATGGTCAAACATCACTTCAGTATGGGCAAGCCATCACTGCAATGCTTAACAGTCACATCACACTCAAAACAACACAGGTTCATTACCCTGATCTGTCTTCATCATCTAGAGAGAACGGTGCGGAAGAACATTTGGAAATGAAGACAATACAATCCCTACTTTATTTACACAGATGCTTGAACAGTGCCAATTAAGTTTGAACCAAGTTGGTCAAGAAAGCAACACACCGATGCCTTTCTCATAATCTTAGTTTTCATTATCATTTAGTGTTTACTTATTTGCTATTTTATTTTAGTTTTATTAATTATTTCCTGTTCCTTAGTCTCAAATATGTTGAGACGTCTTGATTTTCTTCATCTTCTGTTATAACTCTTTTGTAACGGATTATCATTAATGAAATGGGGGCTTGACCCCTATTTTTGCTCAAAAAAGAAATTATTGTATATATAAATTCGCATTTTTTATTTTTACAGAATGCACATTTATTTATTGTAGAATGTGATCGTCTTATATTTAGTCTAACATTTGATTAATTCGCATGGATATAATATATATATAAATATATAGAGTAGAACTAGGGTGCTCCTAAGTTCACCCAACCTCTTGTGAACTTGACTCTAAAATATATCGAATCGACTTTAAACGATGAATCCAAACATTTGAATCCTTCTACCTAATGATTGATGTGTCTACATGTGAAAATTTTAAAGTTTCGAATTAATTTAATATAAAGTCAAGTGGCTAAAGGAGTCCAAAAAATGACTGCATTAAAATTAATTTATAAACCTTAAACTTTTGACCACTTGACTCGATAATAAATTAATTCGAAACTTTAAAATTTTCACATGTAGACACATCACTCATTAGGTAGAAGAATTTCAACGATTTGGATTCATCAGTTAAAGTCGATTCGATATATTTTAGAGTCAAGTTCACAAGAGGTTGGGTGAACTTAGGAACACCCTAGTTCTACTATATATATATATATATATATATATATGTCACATGCCTTAATCCTTTCTTGTATTCCACGTTTGTTGAATTTTCTTTGAGGAGAAATATTCACATAAGAGAGAGATATATATATATATATATAGAGTACGGCTAACGCGCTTCCGGAAGTATATCGACGATATACTTCCGGCCTCTAAAACCTATCGAATCGGCTTTAAACGACAAATCCAAACCGTTAGATGTTCAATCTATATTAAAATGTGCTTGGAGACCAAATTTTACATTTTTTGGAATTTTTTTGCTATTTATTAAACCGGTTTGAAAACCGCTGTTTTCAATGCTCCAGAAATTTAATAAAAACAGCGGTTTTCAAACCGGTTTAATAAATAGCAAAAAAATTCCAAAAAATGTAAAATTTGGTCTCCAAGCACATTTTAATATAGATTGAACATCTAACGATTTGGATTTGTCGTTTAAAGCCGATTCGATAGGTTTTAAGAGGCCGGAAGTATATCGTCGATATACTTCCGGAAGCGCGTTAGCCGTACTATATATATATATATATATATAGAGTAGAACTAGGGTGCTCCTAAGTTCACCCAACCTCTTGTGAACTTGACTCTAAAATATATTGAATCGACTTTAAATGATGAATCTAAACCGTTGAAATCCTTCTACCTAATGATTGATGCGTCTACATGTGAAAATTTTGAAGTTTCGGATTAATTTAATATAGAGTCAAGTGGTCAAAGGAGTCCAAAAAATGAATGCATTAAAATTAATTTATAAACCTTAAACTTTTGACCACTTGACTCTATATTAAATTAATTCGAAACCTTAAAATTTTCACATGTAGACGCATCACTTATTAGGTAGAAGGGTTTCAACAGTTTGGATTCATCGTTTAAAGTCGATTTGATATATTTTAGAGTCAAGTTCACAAGAGGTTTGGTGAACTTAGGAGCACCCTAGTTCTACTCATATATATATATATATATATATATATAGAGAGAGAGAGAGGGGGGGGGGGTTGGCTAAGCTCAAAACATTTATTCCTAGTCTTAGGAACAAACGATTCGGTTCTTCAGTTTTCAAAGTCCAAACGGTCGATCCAAACCGACAGATGTTTCGATCAAAACGTTTTTCAATGGTGCAGAATTTTAATATAAACAGCGATTTTCAAACCATCTTAATAAATAGTAAAATAATTCCAAAAAATGTAAAATTTGGTCTCCAAGCAAATTTTAATATAGATTAAACATCTGTCGGTTTGGATCGACTGTTTGGACTTTGAAAACTGGAGAACTGAATTGTTTGTTCCTGAGACTAGGAACAAACGTTTTGAGCTTAGCCAACCTCTATATATATCTATATATATATATAGTAGAACTAGGGTGCTCCTAAGTTCACCAAGCCTCTTGTGAACTTGACTCTAAAGTATATCGAATCGACTTTAAACGATGAATCCGAACCGTTGAAATCCTTCTACCTAATGATTGATGCGTCTACATGTAAAAATTTTAAAGTTTCGAATTAATTTGATATAAAGTCAAGTGGTCAAAGGAGTCCAAAAAATGAATGCATTAAAATTTATTTATAAACATTAAATTTTTGACCACTTGACTCTATATTAAATTAATTCGAAATTTTAAAATTTTCAAATGTAGACGCATCACTAATTAGGTAGAAGGGTTTCAACGATTTGGATTCATCATTTAAAGTCGATTCGATATATTTTAGAGTCAAGTTCACAAGAGGTTTGGTGAACTTAGGAGCACCCTAGTTCTACTCATATATATATATATATAGAGAGAGAGAGAGAGAGAGAGAGAGATACTAATATGCTTTCGGTAGCATATAGCATATAGTGCGAAAATACATCCAACTCGTTTTTCAATTTTCGAAGTTCAAAAAGTCAGTCCGAACCGCTAAACATGTTCTCCATATTAAAATGTGCTCAGAAGCCAAATTTTATATTTTTTGAATTTTTTTTACTATTTAGTAAGCCACTTTGAAAATCGTTGATCCAACGGTAGCTTAACAAAACAGTAAAACTAGAAGCCACCATTGGATCATCAATTTTTAAAGTGACTTAATAAATAGTAAAAAAAATTTAAAAATATAAAATTTGGTCTCCAAACACATTTTAATATATATATATATATATATATATATATATATATATATATATAAATATCACATCTAACGATTTGGATTGAATTTTTGGACTTCGAAAATTAAAAAACGATTTGGTTGTACAAGACCTCAGAAACAACTGATTTGATATTAGTCAATCTCTCTCTCTATATATTGAAAGAGGATCGATTAGGGTTGCAATATCGAAATCCACAAAATTTTCACAGCTAGCCTTTTTAATTTTCTAGGACGCAATTAAGATGTGTACAATTCTACAATGTCTACATATCCCAAAACTACGCACACTCGTACAGGGATGATTGTTAAACGAGACATTAGACTTTTCTTTGAGGAGAAATATTCACTGTGATTTGCTAAAGTCCACAATATGCAAGTTTATGGTTACAAAATAATTTAACAAACTTTAAAATTCGTAATTCAGGCATATTATCAATATAATTTAGAAATAGTACTAGTTATATTAATAGAGTGAGGCTACATAGTGCGGATTGCTCTCCTCCGAACTATGAAATAATATTTTCCTTTCCAAAGTCTAAATAGTCATCTAAACATATTAACACGGTTTTCATATAAAATATGTTCTTGTAGACTCCTTTTTTTAGTTTTTATTATCTTTTAGATAGATTGAAAATCACTATTTTTGAATTGATCTAGAATTTTTAGATCAAGTGATTTTTTACCTATCTAAAAATATAGTAAAATGTTGTAAAAAAATGTAAAATTTAGTCTACCAGTACATTTTAATATGAATATCATATTGAATGGTTCATATCGACTGTTTGAACTTCAATAATAGAGATGTTGATCCATAATATAGACTAATCAGTGCTATGTATAATACCATAGCCTCACTTATTTTATAATATTAATAGAGTGAGGTTATGGTACTATGCAAAGCACATATTGGTCCGTACTTTAGATCAATGCCCTCATTTACAAAGTTCAAAAGAGTGGATCTGAATCGTTCAACATGATCTTCATAAGAAAATACATTTGTAGAATTTTTTCTTACCTGTCTAAAAAGAGAATAAAAAATTTGTAACAAAATAAGTTTTGATTCACAAGTATATTTTAATATGAGATCATGTTATACATTTCAGATTGAATGTTTGGACTTTGAAAACGGTGATATTAATTCATAGTATGGACCAATTTGAGCTATGTATAGTACCAAAAACTCACTCAATAATATATATACACAATTTTAATTTTAATTTTGAAGAAATTATAAATTTCACTATTAACATTTGATATTAAAACAAATTAAGAAGTAATTGAGGTGTTAAAGGAGAATATTAGGGATATTTGTTTTAAAAGTCTTTGTTACTGGGGAGTGGGGACTGGGGTTATCAAGTCAGATTTGATTTTTGAGAGTTTTGGTTTTGATGGGCTTTAAATTCAAATAAGGAGAAGACGTCACAGGTGACGCAAGGACATTTTGTACCGTAGCTCAGCCTCAGCGCCGCATTTTTTATTTTTCCTTTTCTTGTGGTGTCCGTAGTGGGTCCGACATCATTTTTAAGATTCATGTGGACTCAATTTATACCAATATTAAAGCGGATTAACGCGGATATTGAAATAAGAATTTTAAATAGTGATTATCGCATAATCACGGAAAGGCGAAATAAAAAGCTATAGCTAATAGCGTAACTCTAGTGAAAGCTATTCTACATAGCATTTTTTGTTTAAAAAATAGTGTTTATATTTCTATTAATTATCAACATTATCTAAAGTCTTATATTGTGATAAGTAATGTAAAATCGATTAAGGAATTAAAATATTCACATTGAACTAATATAAAGTTCAAATTGTTGTTCAAAATATCTCTAATATTATCATGAACTATCTAGCTTTTTTCATTTAAAATAACCTAAGTATCATGCATAAACTATATATATTTTTTTTCTATTAAAAAAAATAAGCATGATACCATAAACTGTCTATCCTTTTTTCTATTTAAAATCAAAAGAAATCTAAATCTTGAAAAAGATTGATCCTTAAAAAAAGTTTAATTTGGACTTTTAAATAAAATCTTATGTAACATAGCGTACGATATAGCGCTGTAGCGTGTAGCGCAAATAGTGGGCTGCTATTACCGCTATAGCCATAGTAACTGAAATAACGCACTTTTATCCCATAGCTTAGCATTTAAGGTCTGAAAATGCTATAATGCTGCTATTGCGCGCTATTTAGAACACTGATTGAAACGGTGCATACAGATTTTAAAGCAAATCAGACAGATGCAAAACCCTCAAACCCCAAATTGTTCGATCCAGAGCATTGTTCAATAAAATTGATTACATAAATACAGTATAATCCTTAATTTCTGATTTCATTGGTATTTGATTTTAGTTATAGTCAGCTTTACTTACCTTTTTAAAAATATATATATATATGTATATAGGAGTCAATTAAGCCTCCATCATATTTACATTTCAATCAGCTTTATATGTATATTAATTAGTAGTAAACAAAAATACTAATTGTCTACTTCGGAAAAGAACAACGTCAATCAGCTTTAAATGTTAATATGAATTAGTATTAAAGACCCTAAAGCCTAAAGGGATGTTTGGTTTGAACAACGCCATTCAATGTCTAATAAATTTCCATGTTCATTTTACTCATTACATGTATAAGACGCTTATTCAAAAGAACGAAAATATGGACCTATATTCTTGTAGGAGCGCATTTTAGAAAATCAGTACCAATAATATTAAAAGATTTTAAAAAATTAATATCATCTCATTTAAAAAATAAATAGTTTAACAGACTAATGACTAAGGACAACAAGAGGGTAATTCACAATCTCGGCCCAAAAAGTGATGTGTTTATGAAAGATTTTTTTATTAAGAGCATTCAATCAAATATTAACGGTAAACAAACGTTTATCATGAGAATAAAGCTCCAATAAAACAACACCAATTTAGTGAATGGCACCAAGCCATACCATTAAAATTCTCAAAAATGCATAAATCCAGCTATATAAAACCAGCGGCGAAAACAAGATTTTAATTTGTTGGGAAGGCAAAAAAAAAAAAAAAAATAGTGAATCAAATTTTTTTTAAAAAAAAAATTTGGTTCAAACTCATTAGATAAGCAGACACTAGATAAAAATATTGTTATAAACAATCTTATATGTTGTTTGACTAATTTACAAAATATATAAATATTGAATTTTACCGTTTTTCTTTATCTGAGATGTATGCTGGTTTAATTGTTATGTCTGAAGGTCAAACAAAGTAAAAGATGCATATCAAGACAAGTTGACGTGACGCAAGGTTAATTGTTACATTCAAAGATCAAAGCAAGTCAAAGATACATATTATGACAACTTGACGTAACAAGTTGTATAGGACAATCAGACACATGATCCACGAGAACTTTAAGGAA
Source organism: Carex arenaria (assembly GCA_964058825.1). Lineage (NCBI taxonomy): Eukaryota > Viridiplantae > Streptophyta > Magnoliopsida > Poales > Cyperaceae > Carex > Carex arenaria. The sequence continues at coordinate 10,627 of CAXKVW010000909.1, forward strand.
TGATTTGATACATGATGATCCGATAGATGATTCACACGAGTCATTTGGAATGTCGGATATCGATTGGATGCTGAATCATGAAGGTCATGGAGATCAAGATCATGAAAATTATGAAAATCATACTTCATCATTTTGTTTTATCATTTATAATGTATGTCCAAAATTATGATAAAGTAGATCTAAAGTTGTGACCACCTGAGTCTAGCCATTGCAAGGCTAGAAGTCAATTTCAAAATTCAAATTAACCGGGCAAGTCAATACTGAAAACTAGGCACAAGAAAATTAGGCTAATTCCTAAATTATATGAATCTTGAAATCTACATTGAGTCATTGGTTTAACCTAGTCCAATGTTGCCTGTGCCTAAGCTTTAATTATTTTTCCAGCAATTTCAAATACACTTCACCTAAATTAATAATTATAAGATTAGAGTGATAATAAGTGAGTGTCTGGACTTAGAGCCTTTTGCTGCTCGCCTACTCCAAGCCGTTGTGCTTGCTTTTGAGCCGTGTGTGCTCATTTCTCTGCTTGAGCCTTTAGTGTTCCTTTCTCTATTCTTTGGGCCGTTGGAATGTGATCTTGCCGGTTCCAAATTGTATTCCTTTATGCATTGAGTAATAGAAAGGTGCGCCGAGTTTTGGTTGTGTTGCGCCGAAGATGTAGGTCCTTCAGTTGGCCGAATTTCGTTATCAACTCTTGTGTCACTTTCTCTAACTCTATTTATTTAATTTACTGCACTTTATTTATTTTCATAAGTTTTTTTATTATGTCAAGAACTATACGTAGATAGATAGATATACTTGCACACATGAACGATTTCTAGACTTGTCTATTCAACCAATAAATGCAAGTTATACTTGAATATCTAACTGATAGGGTTTAAATTTTTAAACAACCCCATATTCACCCCCTCTAGGTTCTGTTGAAGACAACAACAAAAAACAATGTTCTAACTTCTAATTTTAATGTTCTAATTTCTAATTCTAATTACCAATTAGATTTTAAGAAATTTATCATAATTTTAACTCTAATTACAAATTAAATTTCAGGGGAAGAAATTAATTCGAAGCCTGTACGTAGATCTCTATAAAAAATTAAAAATTATTAGATCTGCTCCAGTATAAAACAATAAATAAACAGCAAGTTGATAATTATTGCCGTGCCCGGTGGCCGGTAGGCCAATGAATTTTTTTAATAAACCATAAATAAAATAAAAAAACAAAATTTTAAAGAACCAACTTGATTGGTTGGTTTTTTTTTTATAGAAACCATAAGTACCGAATAAGCTATTCGACACAAATCATTTATTTATTTTTTCCAAGCTGAATAACTTATTTGGCACGACTTTTTTTGTGTTATATATAACTCATATTGAAAATTTGTGAAATTCTTCATTGCTAAATAGACTATTCGGCACAAAATAAAGAGTAAATGATTCATGTTGAATAGAATATTCGGTACTAGTAATTTTTCCTAAAAAAAAAATCCTGTTTTTTATTTATGGTTTATAAAAATTCTGGGCCGATGCATGGGCACTGTCTCTGTTTGAATGAAGTCAGGCCTGACGCATTAATTGCAATCCCAGATTCCCATGCCTACCATTCTAGCTACCAAGTGAAGTGAGGATGGAAATAATTCAACAAACCATACATACCAAATACGTACAAACACACAAGACAATCGACGTTCCATAATTTGCCTAGCTAAAACTGTAAAACATAAACAACAGTACACACACCCATATAAATCTGAAGGCAATCCATGATACGTCACGCGATAAACCTACACTGCGGAACAGCATTTTCAGAATTCTCATCTTTTCCGCGATGGAAAAATTTCAATACACTGCGGAACGTTAAATGCTGTTAGGATTCGTGCGAGACTTAAATCTGAAACATCCTAGAGTTGGAATTGGATACTTCTCCTGCGCGTTACAAATTAAATTTTGAGTGCGGGAGACGACAAGGGACCGCATTTCATTTTTTTAGATTGACTTGCTGGAGATGAGAGAGGAGACGTCCATATATTCAAGACACAACGTACATGCCCTCTACTGTCCGCAATGTAATTTGTGTTTCCGTGACTTATTTTGCAAGGGTGACATTAATTTTGTTTAGTTTAGTTTATTCATTGTAGCGGCTGCGGCTGCGGCTTAAAAACCAATTAAACTGACTTGTCAGCTATATATATCTGGAGAATTGGTGGGGATTCTCAATTTAAAATTGCTATCCTGCTAGAAATTAAATTGGGGCCATCCTGGCATATATGCATGTTATTGTTGTCTCATGTCTGGCGGAGCTTCAAAACAAAATGAAACAGACTTTGATCGATCTGTCAACTATCATAATATTTATTGGTGATGCACTCTAAAATGCGTCACTACAAACGTCACCAAACCAAATATTTGGTTTCTTTAGCCATTATTCCATAGACCAGGTCCAGTGTACTCCGTAGCTTAGCAATTAAAATCTCTTACTCCTTAGCTGGGCTAAATTGGCCCCACCAGGCAGCACTGCCACAACAAACATGTACAGTTGTACTAGTTACTGTCAGCTTTAGAAAAAAGATTTTTTTTTATTATCTAAGACGGGAGATTAAGCTACCAACTATTTAATATCTCTATTATTACAACAAATTATTTTTCTAATTTGAATTTTGAACTCATTAACTTCTCATTCAGAGATCTTCTGCCTTAACTGTTAAATCAAAAACTAGTTCTAAGAAAAGATAAATTTTAAATAAAATAAACAGTAAAAGTTCAAACCTTTTATGCTAAAACAGGCCCCTTTAATTGACTGCACATGGAGCATAACCGTGCTAAATGTTGCTAACATTGCACCAGTAAAACATTAATGGTCTTATGAAAATATTTTATGGTGGTATCATTTTTAGAAACTATGGGTGCGTTTGTTATTTACATAGAGTTAGTTTTGATTTTGAATTAGTGACTATTTTTCTTCATTATTTTACGTTTGGATCAATCTAAGAATATTATTATTCTTGAGATTAATTAGTGTTGTTCTTGCTAATTCATTCAAACGATGAAATAACGGCAACTCAGGTTAGCGTTATTCTTGTTATTTCTGAAATTGCACCCAATATATGTATCGCTCCGTCAAATTATAAATATACTTGATCACACTTATTCTTTTAACAACATGGATTTTTCCTCCAATCCAAAATTTCTTTTGCAATCCACTCAATAAATGTATTTGCATATTCTTTATTTACCAATTATTTCGTTTACTAAAATGACCACAATATATTATATCAAAACTTAAGACCATGAACAAAAATACTCTATTTTAGCCATTAAATATTAATTTTTGAACATTAAATCATAAACCAGACCGGTACAAAATCCCTACAATATAAATAATTAAAAACCTTGAACTATATATAGCAACTAGCAAATAATATATACAACCGTGCGCCAAGTGCATCAGTGAATTGGTAAATTAATTAATTATCCAACTAAACTGGACAAAACAAAACAAAATTAAATGTACTTAATGCCGTAGCCATGCACCTCTCTCTCGCTCCACCTATAAATCCACTCCCAATCCCACTCAATTGTTACAACAACAACAACTAATACAAATACAACACGTACGTACGTTCTTTGGAAACAAATTCCTCCAAAGGACCTTCCAGTGTTTAATATATTCACCATTCAAGACATACACATAAACTTAGCTAGCTTGTTCAATTAATTTTAACAAACCAAGTTAATTTATCAATGGATCAACCGCAGCTCCAAAACCAGCAGCATTTCCTGATCGTAACATACCCGGCACAGGGCCACATCAACCCTTCCCGCCACCTAGCTAGAAAACTCATCAATTCTACCGGGGCACGTGTCACACTTTCCACCGCCATCTCTGGCCATCGAAAAATGTTCACCTCCCTCTCCTCCCTTGATGAAGAATATCACGACGGTCTCATTTATTACCTCCCCTACTCAGACGGCTATGACGAAGGGTTTAAGAAAGATGTGCATGATCACAACCAGTTCATGACCAGGTCGAAGGTTGTCGGATCGAGGACTCTTACGGGTGTGATCAATCGGCTAGCAAATGACGGTCGACCTGTCACATGTATCATATATACACTTCTCATGTCGTGGGTCGCTGATGTAGCAAGGAATCATGGTATCCCTTGTGCGCTCTACTGGATACAGCCAGCTACGGTTCTGGCCGTATACTACCACTATTTTCATGGTTACAAGGATACGATTACTTGTCAAGCAAATGATCCTATGACAATGGTGAAATTACCATGTTTGCCACCTCTTAAAATCAGAGATTTACCATCCTTCCTTACCATTACCAACAAAGATGATCCCTACTATGTAGTGCTTAATTATTTTAGTGATACATTTGAAACTCTTGAGAGGGGATTAGTTGCTGGCGAGAAGCCGAAAGTATGGGTTAACTCATTTGATGAACTAGAAGCCGACGCAATTAAATCGGTGGAGAACGAGGTCGACCTGATGGGGATCGGACCAGTGCTCTCTTCTAATGAAGGAGCCGGTAAGAAATCAAAAGATTTATTCAATACAGACGATGACACTTACCTGAAATGGCTCGACACAAAACCTGAGAAATCTGTCATCTACATCTCCTTCGGCAGCATGTCTGTAATGAATAAGCACCAGATGGAGGAAATCTCGCATGCTTTAAAAGAGACAACGCGGCCATTTCTTTGGGTGGTAAGAAAAGATAACCGAGAAGAAATCGGTACCAAGCTGGAAGAATTGGCATCAGAGACAGATGGATTGGTAGTAGAGTGGTGCAACCAACTCGAAGTGTTGCGGCATCCTTCGGTCGGTTGTTTCGTGACCCACTGCGGATGGAATTCAACGCTGGAAACCCTGGCATGTGGCGTACCGGCAGTAGGAGTGCCGCAATGGACTGACCAAGGGACGAATGCGAGGTTGATGGAAGAATGGGGGATCGGAGTAAGAGCGGAGGTCGGAGAAGATGGGGTGATGGATGGGGAGGAGTTGAAGAGGTGCTTAGAGGCAGTGATGGGAGACGGAGAGCGAGGAGAGAAGATTAGAGAGATGGCGGAGTTTTGGAAGGAGAAAGCTCGAGCGGCAGTGGCCGAAGGCGGGTCGTCAGAGAGGAATCTGCGAGCACTTGTGGCGGGGAATTAATGGAGATGCATAATGAGAAATAAATGGCGGGGGAATTTAATTTCATGATAGTACTAATTTACATGCATGTATAATTACTTCATTATTGTTGTTTCGTTACATGGATCGATCGTACTGATGCAACACAGAACCGTAGTAACGTTACATCGATCGTACTGAAAATCTTTTGTAGTAATTAATTTTGATGCAGCACATGTCAAAAATCTAAAATTATGTTTTGCCAAAATGTAACAATTTTGTTAAAAATATCACATCAGCTTATAATTAATTTTTTAATATTGATAAAAAAAAATTCAAATTATAAATTACTATTCTGATTATAATTAGAATTTATTATACAAATGAAAATAATATAAAATGACTTGAATAATCATTGCTAAAATTATTTAGCCGTCTTTAGTAATAATTTCGGAACAGAGATCCACGTTCCCCTTATTAATGGAACAAAAAAGGATCTGTAAAGTATGTAATCAATGTCAACATCCTAATCTGGCCTATATATATGTAACCATTTTATTGGACAACTTTTAAAGATTAAAGTAGTGTTATTGTTAAATATTTGTAATGTTTTAAATTTATAATTAAGTTGTATTTCAAAATTTATCCCTAGACCCCATATATTGTATTAAATATTTTCATTAATTTCTAATTAATTAATTTAGTCTCATGTATCGATCACCGCAAGTAGCTACGAATTAATTGAAAAACATTGTTCTAGCTATATTGCAACTTTTTTGCATGAAAGGAGAACTAGCTATAACCTCAAATTATTTTAGCGGTATGCACTGAAATTTTTTAATTTGTATTTGAAACAATGTATATTAGATGTGGTTCTCGTTCTATTTAACAATTGAAAATTACAGATAGAGATGGAACCCCAACCAACACAATTGATTAGAAGAAAAAATTATAAAACTGTACGTAGTTACCTAAAAGTTGAGAGCTCAGAACTATATTATCTAATATAGCTTTTTCAATATTAAGAGTTTACTGTTACTGATATTAAATGTTTCTGATCTTCTGTTGACATTAAGCTGGAATGCTTATACTTTGAAAATCTTTTTGGTCCTTACATGAAAAAGTGACACCAGAGCAAAAGGTTAGGTAATTATATTTTGAATTGTATCTGGATAAGGGAAAAGTCCAACTACCATAATTGCCCAGAATCAATTAATAATTAACTATAAAAGGAAAGGTGATAAAAAAAAAGGAAGTTAGCAATGATCGATAGGTGGAGAGAAGGAGATGAGATCCGGGAAGATTTTGCATCTTCACCACGCTTCAAATTCCATCCACAAATCTTCCACCACCATCAAACCTTGATTTTGAGTTTTGTCTTTAGTGTGGCGATGCGTTATCTCAAAGTGGCCAAAAAGAATATTTTTTACAATTATAGCATCTAATTTAGTATCTAGTATCTATCTATCAGTGTACCTATTATAACTAAAATTAATTAGTGCTGTTGCTTCAATTTAATTATTCTCTCTTTAATTCTAAAACTCTTACTTAGCATGAATAAAAACGGCCCAATCAATGTCTACTCCAAATTCAACACAGTACTTTAAAATTTTCAATAACATGTTTCTATTTATATTTTTTTAAGAAAAATAATATAATATATACTTCAGATTTTAAAAAAATCATGATGTATGTTATACCTTATCTTAAAAACTTCCATTTCTATTTTTTTTTTTTGAAAGATTATTAAAATATACATAATGTTCAAAAATATTATAAAATTAACCTTCAAAAAAAATATCATAAAATTATGTTTTATTCTAAAATTTTTGTATCATCTTATTACTTACGAGTTTTGACTCTGCTCCTGCTAAAATATTATGTACGAATCACGAGATTTTGCTTCGTATTTTGCCAAGAGTGATTAGAGTTTCTGTTTTTCCAAACCGAATCATTTCTAGTTAGTGAGTAGAATTCATAATTATTTGAGAAGGTTCGATTTTGGTTAGATAGGTGGTGTGAACTGTGAAGATAAGTTATTTTGTGTAGAGTAATCTATTTAGTTTGCAATTGTTTATGATAAGAATATTGTGGTTGCTGTTGCTTTGCAAGTCAATAAGTTAACTATTCAACTATCTCGACAATTAACAGGCATCTATTTGTCGGAATGGGTTGCCTTAGGTTTAAGAGTGGCTGCTGTTACTTTGAATTCTAATTTAAATCAAATTGTATGGAAGTGGACTACTCACGGAGATTTTACAGTTAGGTTTGTTTACAAGATTTTACAGTCTGGGAGTGTCATAGAGAACCCATTTAAAAGTAGAACCCTTCTAATTGTACCCAAGGATTTGTACCCACTTTTTACCCAAACCAACTGTCATTTGGCTGACAAAAATACTGTAACAATGATGTAATAATACTGTAACATACATTATCAAATACTGTAAAAGATGAGATAAATTTTGTAAAAAATAACAACTTCCAACTTCCAACATCTTTGTACTTGATGTACTTTGTACTTTCAAAACTGTTGTACTTTGACAGTTATTGATAGTTAACTGTACTTGTTTTACTTATGAATCTGCCAAATTGTGTACTTTCTGCCTTCTCGAAGGTTTTAAATTTTTTCTATCGTTCTAGAAGTTTTGATTATTACTTTTTTTTTTTTTTAAATTTTTCATTATGTAAAATTACGGATTTAAGATAATGAAAATGAATGAATATGGTCAAAAATATATGTGTGAACTGGAAAAATAATGACAAATCTATATTATAAAAATACTATAACACAACATTATGAAAAGTGTAACAATGAATTATCCAAACTGTAATACCAAAATACTGCAGCAGTGAATTATTAAAACTGTAACAATAACAGTAACAACTACAAAACAAAAAATATATCACAAAAATTATATAAACAAACATAACTTTGTCAAAAGAAAAACTATCCAGCAAAATCTGTCGAGCAAACTTTACAAACTTTGTCAAAACAAACACTATTCAGCAAACTTTACAAACTTTGTCAAACATATAAAACTTTGTCGAGCAAACAACAAACACAAAAATTTAAACTATAGATATTTTGTGTTCATTATTTGGATGCGTCAAAAGTTTCATTGCAAGGATCAAACGCTCTTTTGATATGTCCTCCTGCAAAAAAAAATACGACAAATCTTACAATTAAAACTGTGGTCAAATAATGTAACAAATCAACTAATTCTGAATATCAATCATTATAAAAATAATGTAACAAATTTAGACAAATAATGTAACAAATTTAGACAAATAATGTAACAAATGTAGCAAAAATATTGTAACACATAATGAAACAGATCAACACATACTAAGAATGAACTGTGGTCAAATATATTTTTCGACAACTAATGTAACAAATTTAGACATACTAAAACTGTAACAAATATATTTGTAAACTGAAACTGAAACAGATCAACACATACGAAGACTGAACTGTCGTCAAATATATTTTTACACATACTAAAACTGTGGTCAAATAATGTAACAAATTAGACAGAATAATGTAACAAGTTTAGACAAATAATGTAACAAATGTATGAAAAATACTATAACATATAATGAAACAGATCAACACATACTAAGACTGAACTTCAATCAGTTTCAAATACTGTAACAACTGAAGAAAAATCAATACTATAACAAATCTAAACCCAATACTGTAACAAATGGAAACCAATACTATAACAAAGGTAAAACAAAACTGTAACAAGTGCAAACCAATACTGTAACAAATGTAAATGAATACTACAACAAATCTAAACCCAATACTATAACAAATAGAAACTAATATTGTAACAAAGGTAAAACAAAACTGTAACAAATGCAAAACAAATACTGTAACAAATGTAAATCAATACTAAAACAAATTTAAATCCAAAACTATAACATATGGAAACCAATACTCTAACAAAGATAAAACAAAACTGTAACAAATGCAAACCAATACTGTAATAAATCTAAACACAATACTACAACAAAACTAAATCAAATACTGGAACAAATGGAAATCAATACTGTAACAAAGGTAAAACAAAACTATAACAAATGCAAAACAGTACTGTAACAAATCTAAAACCAGTACTATATCCTGCAAAATTAAATCAGTAAATAACTCACAAAATTTAGATCTCGGTGCTGATCTTCAATCTTAATCGAAAGTATTACCATATCGGATTAGGATCCGCCAGAAGCAACAATTCAGTAGCGATATAGAACGAAAACCTTGCGAATTATCACTCAGACAATTCATCAAACACCTTGTAAGCACTAGATAGAATACATTGAAAAAGCTTACCATCTAAAATGAAGTGTCACATCAGATTTGATAAATCAAGTAGATGAAGAGAAATAATTAATCAACTTCCAGTCCTAATCATGTAACAAATATAAACCAAATACTGTAACAAATGGAAATTAATACTGTAGAAAATAATAGATGAGCAAATATATTATATAATAGATGAGCAAAGACGACTATGCCATCCATCTTTTTTCGTTCACTAATCAATCTGTAACAGGTTGCAAGAATAATAGATGAGCAAATATATTATATAATTCTAATTCTAATTAAGATGACAATGGTCAATTTAAAAAATTGCTACTACCTTAAGAAATAATCATTATTTTTATAATAAAAAACTATAGAATTTCATATCCCTGCAATGATCAACATTAAGGGCAACAATTTTAATATAAAAATGCAATAATTAGAAAACATTTATGAAGCTTAGCCATCAAAATCTGTTGTTTGAAGCGAGAATATCTCTGAGGGACATTTTCACAAACACCTGATGTGCAAAAGAATATCTCTGAGATTGAGAAAGCTCCAATGTAAATGGGGATTTTAACCAATCATATATCTGAATTATTAGAAAGACTTGTTATAGCATAACTCGGCATAAAATTGCTGCTAATTTAGACTTAATAACGAATTCTTCAATTCTCTTTCTCGTTTGAACTCAATCCTTGACGTTGTTTTGATTGATTGAAACATATAGTACAAGCTGTGGTTTGAATAAGAAAGCGTAAGAAAGTCAAACCAATTGGAAGCGAAGGGAGTGTACCTGAGAGCTCGGTCAAAGAAGACACATAATCTAGCTGCTTGTTAACCTCCTCGACGTCCTCGAGATCGGTGAGAAGCTGCCTGACGATAGCGCCATCAGAGAGACAAGGTTTTAGGAGTCGAGTAGGTGGCGTGGGAGATGAGGAGTCTGCCGGGACCTTGTTTGGCGCTGCTGCTCGTTGGCATACATCGTCGCTGCCGCTCGTTTGCCGCTGCTGGGACTTTGCTTGAACGGGATCGGTGCCATCTGTAGAGAGACAGACAAAGAAAGAGAGCTCCGATTGGTGCTATCTGCTAGGACCTTGCTTGAAGGGGATAGCAAGACAGATAGAGAGAGAGAGCTCCGATCAGTAGTGCCCGATCCGATCAGTGGTGCCACGCCCGATTGAGATTAGCGAAGTAGAGGGATTCCAATTGGAAATCTGTACGGGGAGAGATGTGGAAAGAAAAGAGGATGCAGATCGGAAATTTTAAAAACGATTAATCACCTTAATGAAGAAGGTAGGGATTTTCTGGGGATTAAATTGCCTTAATGGCGTGTCAGACCGTTAAAATCTGTTAGAAGTGCGTTAGAAGGCGGACTGGATAGCTTGGGTAAAAAATGGGTACAGAAGTATGGGTACTAAAACCTTTTCTCTTAAAAGTATATGATTAGCCAAAGTTCTGTTAAAGATTAAAATCTTCTTATGGTTGGTCTTCTAACCAATGATAGATTAATGAAAAGAGGGTGGACAAGTAATGGATAGCTCGGTATAATAATTTTTGTTTTGATGGCATTACTATAGGTGATTTGTGGGAGATTGACTATTGTATTTTATTAAAGGAGCCTCATATCGCCGAAATTATTAGGAGCCTCATATCTTTGAATTGATAGAAATCGAATTATTTTAAAGAAGGACAGATTCATGCAGTTCAAAACATAAGGGCAAATTTTTTGGCAATAACTAAGTTTTGGGCTTTGAATCAAAAATCGGATCTTACATCTCATTTGAATTTAATTCTTCCTTGTGATGTAAAAGACCTGACAGGGAGGGGATACACTAGTAGCTTCCATGGTGGATACACAGGTTTCAATCTCTATACTTGGAGCCAGGACCAGTGGAGATGAAGATTGCTCTCAACATGAAGAAGGCAGTATTGACAGCTCTCAGAGTTATGGGATATCATAGATTGTTAGGGTTATTTTGCTTATTTTAGTTTTTTTGTTGAATATCAGGTCTGTGAGTTTTTGGTTTTCATGTGACAGCTAGGTTGTTAGCAGGAATATGGTTTGCAGTACTTGGTAGTTCGCTTTTTGATTTTGTATAGGGGTTGTAGTGTTTAGGGCATTATACTATGCTTGGATTGTTTTGTATTCGGTACTTCTGGTACCGATAAACTCTGTTATGGTTTCTTATAATGGAAATCGGTGGCATCGTCCACTTCTTTCGAATATATATATATATATATATATATATATATATATATATATATATATATATATATATATATTTTGAGTAGGGTTAAAATATATCATTGGTTTTGTCCCTTAATTATGTGGCACACATACTTTTGTTTCTATTTTTGAAGTCTGAACAGTTAATTCTCACTCAACATGATTTCTATATTAAAATGTATCTAGAGATCAAATTTTATATTTTGTTTGAATTCTTTTTACTAAATTATTTGAAAATAGTGATTTTGTACTAAAAAGATTGTAAAAAATATTCTAAAAAATATGAAATTTGGTCCCCATGCACATTTTAATATGAAGATCATGTTGATCAGTTCAGATTAATTGTTCAAACTTTAAAAACAAAAATAAGAATGTGAACACAAATAATTATATTAACCCTACTATATTTTGTAAATAGAGTTCCAAGAAACAACAAACCTAGTCCACCATTCTTTTTGAGAGAGCAACATTTGCGCCAATTAAGAAAATGACAAATTTTTATCTCCTTTTCAAAGAAAAAAAAATTATCCGATCGATGTGCTTGATTAATCAAAGTTGTTAATTTCAAAGGTTGCATAAATTTGAACGATAAAAGTTCTTATCACCGATTTAACAAATTCATCCTTCAAAACAAAGCGCGCTCTATTTCTAACTTGCCAATTTTATATGGACTGCCTTAACAAAAGATTGAAAAATGTTTTTTTTTTCCACTTTTTATTCTTTCTTTTTCATAAATAGAAAAGTATAAATACAAAAGTGAAGATCTAACTTACCAACTTTCATATAATTGTCTATAAAAAACTTTCATCCGAATTTCAAACTCATGACATCTCACATCATAAGATATTTGTCTTTGTTAATTGATGAAATCAAGATTCTAAATAGCGGAAAGGCTACAAAAAAAGTTATAGCGAATAGCATACTATAGCGAAAACTATGGCACGTAAGTTTTTTGTTTTTACAAAAATTATATTATATATTTGTACTAAATATCAACATTATCTAAAGTCTCATATAACAATAACTAACACCAAATTAATTAAGAAATTATAATATTCATATTGAATCAGTACAAAGTTCAAATTCATGTTCAAAATATCCATAGTAATATCATAAACTATTGATTTTTTTTCTACAAAATATCTTAAGCATCGTGATTCATGACATAATCAATTTTTTTCTATTCAAATTCTAAAATAACCTAGACATCACTGGCATAAACTATCTATCTTTATCTATTAAAAATATTCCAACTACCATATAGTAAGTATCATTTTGGAAAGGTCGCCAATTTAAATTTTTTCTAATTTCAACGACAAGGGTTCATTTTGTAGCAACAAGTTTTCAATTGATTTTTTGGCTTTTATTTAACTATTTAATTTACCGATGAATTCTCATTTAACAATTAATAATTTAATATAAAGCATAGTACGTAAATTGCCCACAAAAATGCTTATATTGCATAGCGCATGCTATTGGCGCTACACGCTATCCGCTGTAGCAGACTGCTATTACCACTATAGTAACAGTAGCTCAATTAGCGTATTTTGATGTCATAACTTAACGTTTAGAGTCTAAAAATGTTATAGCATGCTATTTAGAACATTGGATGAAATACTAAGTTTTATCTTTTTCAGTTTTCTAAAAGTGAGAGATAATTCAAGAGAAGTAAATTTTTTTTTTTTTTTTTGTAGATAAACAAAAATAGCTTGCATTGGCGCATAAAGATTCTTGCGGAATTGTTATTATAGTGAAATAACTTGCCAATTAATATTATTGTGAAATCGCTTAATTAGCAAAGCAAATAAATGTAACACTTAGATTAGCTTCAAATTTGTTGGAAGTGATTCTAAGAGCACAATGGTGTCATGTACTCATCCACAAATTGTGACGTCTTAGATAGAACATATTAATACTTTAGAGTGAAATTAGTCTTTCTAGTAAAAAATTCGTAGGAACTTGAATTTTGCTGCTTTTATCTCAGTGCTTTTCACATAGTGCCGAGTTTTTTTTTCATAACCATAAACAAATTAATAAAAATAACCAGTATACCAAATTAATTTCAAAAGTAACCAAACCGTCCCACTGAAGGGCGGTCTTTCCTGAATATCAAACCGCCCCTTCATAAGACGGTCATCTATGGAGACATGACCCCCCTCCCCCTGTGAGCTACAGTAATATTTTTTTTGGGATATGAATGTTTTAATCTAAAAATGAGAAATAAATAATGTTCAATCTTATTTATGTCCTCAATTTTTTTTTAAGATCTTAATATTTTCATCCAAAAATAGAAAATAAAAAGTGTTCAATTTTATAACAAACAAAAATGTTCAATCTTACACCGTGATTTTTATTAATATCCAACAATAAATATAAATTGTCAAGTATGCCCACGAAA